>KV733681.1:0-14979 GCA_000500225.2 Phytophthora pinifolia
AGAGCTCCGAGGCGAGGCTCGCAGCGGCTCGGGGCGACGCATGCGGTGCGTGGCTACGGAGCGGTGAATCCTCGACGTCCCACCTATGTATCTCTACTGAAACCTTAGTCTAGCAGACGCAGATGGGCCGGCAAGCAGACGCCGAGTGCGAGTACCGTGAAAGCGATCTCCTACGCCCGGATACAAATCCCAGCTCAGTTATTCTCATATAATACAACCTGCCAGTCATTTTTGCCAGAAGCCTTAGCATATCTGGCCGTCGTGTTTCGGCTCCGGTCTCTACGCAAGCAACTCGCCACAAGGTTCAGAAGGCGGACACCCGCCACGGGCTCAGTGAGCCAAAGCGGCTTTGGGCAAGTCTCCCGTGGCACTGCAGCAGCAAGAGCAGCAAAGGCCAGTGCCAGCGTCGAGTCCACTCTGTGGACGCCCGTGCCAACTACACCAACTTATTTTTTGTTTCCGATAACCATTGGGCCGTGACGGCATGAGCAGCTCAGCAACCGAGGCCTCGGGTCTCTCGGCCCATGAGCTGGACGTCCTGCACACAGTGATCCTGGTCTGCTGCGCGTTGTCGCTGCTTGGAGGCCTCTACATCGTACGGCACCACTACGTCTCGGCTCGGCTGCACAGCGGCGTCTCCATGATGCAAAAGATGGTGGTGCTGCTGTCCGTGCTGGACGCAGGGCTGTCGTTCCCCAAGCTGTTCGGGAATCCGCTCTCGGGTGACACGAGCGACGTGACGGCCTCCTGCAACGTGCAGGCCTTCGCGCTGCACTTGTTCGGGCTCATGTCGGTCTTCTGGAACGCGGCCATCGCCCACTGCTTCTACCGCAAGATCGTGTATCGAGACAGCGAGGCGCGGCTCAAGAGCAGGTTCAAGCTCTACGTGCTGCTGGTCATCGTGCCCGCCGTGGCCTGCAGCGTGGCGCTCTACGCGGCCAGGCTCTTCGGAGACGCCACGTTCTACTGCTGGGTCGAGTCGCGCTCCAAGCAGTTCTGGACGTTCTACCTCTTCGTGGTGCTCGCCATTCTCTATATCAGCGTCATCCTCTGGGTCACGCACAACCGCATCTCGCGCGACTTCCGGGACGCCAATTTGGACGCGCAGGAGTCCTGGGCACTCATTACGTCCAAGCTGCGCATCTACATCGCCGCCTTCATCGTGCTATGGACCCCAAGCACGGTCTTCCGACGTAAGTTGCCAGCCTCTTCGCTCCTCTGACGTATCTCGTTGTTAACGTTGTGGTTTCTTTCTTTCCTTTGCAGTTTCTAATGACGAACTGGGCTCGGCCAGGTTTCCGGTCGCGCTCTTGATGCAGGTTACCGTGTGTACACAGGGCCTGGCGACTGCAATTATCTACGGAGGACTGCTCACCAAGCTGTACCGGATAGTCTCGTGCCAGCCGTCGGTCTTGCCAGCTCACAAGTTCGTGACTTCGCCCTCGTTTCCAACAATGGACACGGGCACCGACCACGGCCTGGTCAAGCACTACCGTCAGCCGGCAAACCTCTTCGTGTCCACTTTCAACATGGGCGAGGCTCGACTCACGCCCGCGCAATTGGACAAGTGGATCCCGCTCGGCCACGACATTTACGTCATTGGGCTTCAAGAGTGTCTTCATCTAGCGAGCACGCGCAGCTTGATTCGCCAGCATCTTGAGGGGGGCCGGCCACGACCAGCAGCCAGCGGAGCAGCTCGAAGAGCCTCGAAATTCCACCAGTTTAACCGCGAGATCGGCAGCAAGAACACGTCGCTGGGCTACCACGGCCACATCGCCATCACCGTCTTCATCAAGTCTTCGGACGTGGACAACGGCGCCTTCTACATGCCGCCTGTGGTGCAACAGGAAGTCAACGTTGGGAAATCTCTTGTACTGGGGCGCGCCTCCAACAAAGGCGCGGTGGGCTTCGCGTTCCGATACTTCGACACGTCGTTCGCATTCGTAGCGTGTCATTTGTCGTCGGATCCAAAGGGAAAATCCAAAGTGCGGCGGCGGAATCGCGATTCCCAGGACATTTTGAAGGAGCTGCATCTCAACTTGGAGGACGTGGGCTTCGAGTTCCCGCAGGTGCACCACCACAGCTTCGTGCTAGGCGACCTCAACTACAGGTTAACGCAGCGTGACGCCAGCGCCGACACCATCCTGGAACTGGTTTCGAATGTGCGACAGAGTGAAACTGCGAAGCCTGTGCCGATCAAGCGGAATCGCAGCTTGCGTCACGGACTGCTGGGCAAACGATGGAGTCCGATGGGCAGTCTCGGTCTCAGTAGCTCGTTCGGACTCGGTAGCTCTCTGGGCGCCGGCAGTGACAGGGAAAGCCCCAACGACCTCGATGTGAGCATGCTGGAGCGCAGCGTCAAGAGCACCTCGTCCGTATTTGCTTCGTCGCATGGCAGCAGCAGCAACAGCATTCGCTACTCGGCAGACTGCGAGCTTGTCGAGGACGACCATTTCGTGTGGGACGACGTACTAGCGCACGATGAGCTGCGCACTGGAATGCGGGACGGACAGATTTTCTACGGCTTCCGAGAGGCCAAGATCGCCTTCCCACCAACGTTCCGACGCGTACGTGGGTCGTCGCTAAACCTCGGTGCGGGCGCCTGGCCTGTGGAGGAGCTGAAAGAGTGCTACACCACTGCAGTTGAGGGTCGTGGCATGCGCGTGCCGTCGTACACAGATCGCATTCTCTTCTTCTCGCAGGTTGATATGCGCCACCGACTCCGATGCGCGGTGTACGCCTCGTGCGAAGAGGTCAGTTGCTCGGATCATAAGCCCGTGCTCGCAGTGTTCCAGGCTCTTGTGAATCGCGACGTGCTGCCGATTGAAACGGAGCTCGCAACCAAGAAACTTCAGCGGATGCAGGACGTCAGCGGCGTCCTCGAGTGTCAGCTACGCTTGGAGTGCAACAACGTCACGTGGCAGCCTGAGACCGAAGCTGACTTCCCTCTCTCGTCGATGGGCAGCTCTCTCGACATCGACCAGCGGTTCTCCAGCTTTGACAGACACGGCCACCAAGTGATGGTAACGATCGTCTTCCCACTGCCGTCGGAGGATATTTTCTCAGCACAACGCAAGCTGCTCGAGCTCGCGGACTCGATGAGCGGCGGTGTCTACCTGGAGAACACGGATCGACTGCTGTGCAAGACCAACGTGGCTCACGTCAAGTGGGCAGACTTTGTGCGTGGTGGGATCACGCACGCGACGTTCGCGCGGCCAACAGGGAACACGCACGTCGCGATCAAGGTGCACGCCGGCACGCAGGGTCCGTGCTTCGGTCAGGGCGTGATCTGCATCCCGCAATCGAATGAAGACAGCGATGAACCTCAGGACGGGATCCAGAAGCTCAACAACTTCGTCGTGGAGCTCTCGAACGGTGGAAAACACACCGGCACGCTATCAGGATCCGTGAGTCTGCAGCTGCTGCAACGTGCAAGTGGAGCATGAACCAACAACAAGAGTGAGTTAATTATTAAGCGCGTAGTCAATGGAATTCAATGTCAATCGATCTCATTCAACCTGAGCGTGAGAGCAAAGAGGCTGGCAGTCTATAGGGTGAGTCACTTAGAGCTCGTCGCTGATGCCCGCAGCTTCTGCCGTTTCCTTGAGCGTCTCCGTCGGCTCTTCCTCGAGCGCAGCGTACTCGTCGTACGTGAGGTCTTTGGGGTTGTCGAAGTGCTTGGCCCACGGCTGGAAGAACATCATGAGCGCGAATGCCACCAGCAGCACAAAAGACAAGCTACAGCAAAAGCACCCCCCCCCCCAATAAAGCAGCATCAGTACTCGCCATCAACGACGTCAGTCTCAAATAGCAGCACGGACATGGCCTTGGTGCGGTTGTAGCCAGCCACGGAGCGGTGGAACGTGTCCAGCGCGTCCTCGAGGGTCTTGATCTTCTTCTCGTACACGGCCCGCACCTCAGGGCTCAGCCGGCCCTTCTTGACGCCAGCCTCCTCGAGCTTCTTGTCCTGAAACACCAGAGCATTGTACTTGGCCATCTCCGCACGAGTCATGGCCACTGCACGCGCGCTCTTGCCAGTCTGTAGAAATCCAACCAATCTATTGTCAGCCTTGTGGGCACTCAGGAACTCGCCTTGAGACGGGCACACGCCTGCTTGGTCGTGTAGCGCTGGAACTCATGGTCGAACTGCTCAGCGGCGCGCTTGGCGGACGTGGGCTCGGTGGGGGGCGTCTGCTTGGCACCCATGGGGAACAGGGGGGAACGACACAATTGGTGAAGTGGAGACAGTCTAGCAAGGTTCGGTGGTACAGAAAACAACCATACGATAAGAGCACGAAGCAACAAATGCCCAAGCTCCACAGGGGATGGTCGCCTTCACCGCTGAGCATTTCATTCACGTTATGCGGCATGGGGCTGTGATGTGTCGGTGAGGGAAACGCGAACACTTAGCTTTCGTGGAGACTCGCGACGGTCAGGACGTAGAACGTGGTCCCGACGTGGATCGCGTACGGGTTGTTGCTCTCCGTGGCGGTCTGCTCGTCGATGAGCACAATGCGGCCCACCACGTAGTCTGGATATCTGCTCGTTAATTAAAGGGTGAGCACTTAGTAACCAGGAGGTCGCAGTTGAAAACGACGGTAGACGCATTTTACCTTTGGCCATCGTTGCTAAATGACGAGATGGATTCCTCCGAGAGGAAGCGGTGCGGGCAGCCGAGGTGGAAGGCGAGATACACCCGCTGGGATTCACTGCCGGGCGCGGACGTGGGCAAGAAGAGCGCCAGGTCATTCACGTTGAAGCTCCGGAAAGAGATCTTGAACGAGTCGTTCACATCCTGTTCGGACTCCATCAAGCGGAACTCGGATCGCCGCTGCTCCAACTCGGACTGCAACATCTAAAACGCACGAGTTAGTGCGGATTCGACCGACGCCAGCCAAAAGGTCACGCACTGATTCCGACTCGGCGCAGGCGAGCAGCTCCTTCACCCGCGTCTCGACGGCGTCGAAGTTGGCGTTCACAAACGCGTCGACGTCTTCATCCTCAAAAGCCTGGGGCTCCACCGGGAGCTGAAGAAGCTTCAGCAGCTTGGCCAACGAGGTTCTCTGCGAGCGGACACTGCTGCTGAGGTCCTTGATCGTCTGCTGGAGCTTCGACATGTTCTCCTTTAACTGCTTCTCCCGCTTCGAGCGCTCCTGAATCTCCGTACAAGGTCCCAAAAGCGCAAAACAAAAGGCACTAGAGCGGTTAAGGAACCCAGATATCACAACTATCCCAAGCAGAATAGGCACATGCAAAAAGGAAAGTTGAGGAGGATATTCTTCAAAGGCCGCTGCGTTCAGCAGGAATTGCTGGTTCTCGCTCTGAATGGAACACAATGCACCGCGGTAAGCCAGCAGAACGGGCCTGGCAACGCGAAGATATCGGTCGACGTTACGCACCTCCAGCTTGGCGATGGTCGCGTCCCTGTTACCAGCACCTGATCCTTGGAAACGAAGGATATTGACGTTAGAACGTGAGGTAGAAGCCCTCGTACGCCTCAGCTCACCGCGCGTACCGATGTTCCGCCTCACAGTAGCCAGCTCTCGGTCGAGGAGATTGGACCGATCAGCTTCCGAGGAGCTGGTCATGCCACCCGCCGTTGCAGCTAGTGCCATCACCAACGGGAACTCGCACGAGCTGTCCCCCTCCCGTGCGCTGGTCTTTGACAGGTCTGAGCGGGAGATCGAGTCGCTTTCCGACCCGTCGAAGTACAGGTTCTTCTTCGACTGCTCCAGCTCTGCCGTGAGTTCCGAGACTCGCGCCTCCAATTCTTTGCAACGTTCCTGGAGAAGCTCCACGTTGCTAGCCGATCCAGAGGAGCTCCCATCTTCCTCGCAGTCGACAAAGTCGTCCGAAGGCGGACGTTCCTTTTCTTCGTACGGATCGAAGTCCTCGTCATCTTCGATCAAAGGCAAGCTCTGATCAAACGGACGCATGCGAAACTCGCAATGAGACGGCTTCTCAGCGAGCCCAGAGACGAAATCACGCGGCAGATGCTGACCGAAGCTGCGCAAGAATTCCTCACGGTGTTGCACCTGCGTGGGTATAGGCCGAGCAACGGTTAGTTCAGCAACACTGCTTGTCTTCGTTCCCGTACGCCACAATTTTGTACCTCATCTTCACGGAGTTGAGCCAGTTCTTCCGCCATCGACTGAATACGGTCCGAGAACATGCGGCCATACTTGAGGCGCCTTGAGATCTCTTTCAAGCAAGCCGAGTACGATTCTATCACCATAAAACGCTCAGTGAGAGCCTCACACGCATTTGCTCGCAAGTCGCAAAGAATTACCTGGCAGTTTGTCCAGATGTTCCAGCTCGTAAAAGTGCTTCTTCTGGGCAGCTAGCGCTTCACGGAAAACCGCCAGCGAGTTCTCGAAATCTCGGATCTTTGACTGGGCGATCGAGATTTGGCGGAGGGTGGAGTGCACGCGAGCGAAAGTCGTGGCCTTTTTAGTGGCAATCTTCTTTACATGGGCCACGATATCTTCGACTAGCTTCTGTGCGTCGGGAACCTACAAAAGCACCAAAAAAAAACACGTCAGCAGTGACCCAGGCAGGCGCATCAACACTGTCGGGCTCACAGTACCATGTTCTGCTGTCCTTGGTATAATTCATCGATGCGTCGACACACGTCCAGCGCGTTGGTGGACGCCTGCATGGGATTGCTTCCGCTTGCTATCGTTGACGTCTCTTCGATGCTGCTGAGCACGTACTGAAGATTCTCACGCAAGGTGCTAGTGATGTCCATTTGTCTGCTCCCCAGCGCCTTCATCTGTTCCAATTCCGCACTCGCTTCGTCGTACTCCCGACACGCATCGGCATGTTCATCCAGCATATCAGTAACTTCCTTGCAGATCTCATCGTGGACCTGTTGCAGCTTCAAGACCTGTGTTCGCACATGCGTGTGCGACTGCTCACACTGCGCGGCCCACTCTCGCTCTTTTTCAACGGGAATACAGTCAAATAGCGTCTTCCGTTCTTCAGTAGCCAGCGCAGGGTGGAGCTCCACTGTCGCCAGCGCTTCCAGATAGCTCTCAAACTGGCTCAATAGGCGTTCATGCTTGTCGCTCGTGGCCTGGAAATCTGCCCAGAACGGGGCAAAGTGCTTCATCATCGACGTCTTGAACAAGTCCAAATTGGCGACAGCAGCCGCGATCGCTCGCTCCTGAACCTGCAGCTCCTGCGTTCCGCGCTCACTGGCCACAATATTGGCTCGAGTGCCGCCCTCCAGAGCCTCACTCTGGCTCACCTGAAGTTGAAAGTAGCCCTCGTACTCCACCAGCGCACGCATCATCGGGTGCGAAGACTCGCTCAACATCCGTGAACCTTCCGATGAAGCCACCGGCTGCGACGGCACTACAACAAATAAAAAAATAAAAATCGTAAGCCTAAAACTTCGAAGTACCAACAACAACAAAGCTGCCTTACACTTCACATGTACTGCAGCCAGCGTTTCCGCCGCTGGCGGCGTGGCTGCCTCAATTGACAGCAGACGGCGGTCGTATAGGAACACCTCCTTGTCCTCCTACACAATAAAACCCCACCAACCCAATTAAAAAACTTCAATCTTCAACTCCCTCTATAATGGCAGAAGGGTCTCACCGCCGGCAGTCCGTAGTACTCGATGGCTCGGCGCGGGTCCAGCCTTGCGAATGGCGGGCCGCATAGCAGGATCTGGTCGGCGGCCGGTACGCCGCTGCGTCTTTCCAGCTCTTCACGCAGCTCTTGAACCGCCACACTGATAAACCAAAGAGAGTGATATAGAAGTTTGTATGCGGATTCGTGCGGTTTGAACCCACGAGAATGGGGACTTTTACTTACTTGGCGGATGGTAGAGCCACTGCGTGCACGGCGCCCGTGGTCGCGTCTCCCACGCGCAGCACAACGTCGCTGCGCGTCTGGTGCTCTTCGTCCGCGTGCTGCGATGCGGACCTGGCGAAGTCCATTGGCAGCTACTGCAGCTCCGTTCCCATCAAGGATGCAGGAAGGCGAGTGTTCTCAGGAATATGTTCTCACAGGGGAGTACCGTAATCGCGGAGAAAGTGATAAACGGTACTATAGACACTCTCAATTTAAGTTGCCAATTTTTGATTGGCCAAAAGGGCGACTCTGACATGGTGTCGCAAGAAATAATACTTTTCTTTTTCTATTTCTCTGCATAGCAGACACATTTCAGAGCATCAGACTTGACGACCAAGTGCTGCAAAGCTAAGACAAGACGTAAAAGGAGGCATGTTGTCGATTCCGAGCACATGCAGACGAACATACTGTCGCGGGCGTTCATATAAAATAACCAAACCTAGCACACGCCCTCCGACAAGCCTTCCGAGAAATCCTCCGAGAAGTTGCGAGAGCGCCGGAAGAGCACGTTCTCGTTGCCGAACGTCTTCATGAAGTGGAAGCCCTCGGTCGACTTGTCCTCACCCACCGAGTTCAGCCGCGGCGACTCGGTGGCGAATGCCGACGGGTTTCCAGTGTAGCTTGGAGGTGGCACGGGCGACAGCAGGAATCGGGGCGAGAGTGGCGCCTCCTGGATCTTGTTAACTTGGTGCGAGTGCTCGTCCTCGTCCTCCTCCTCTTCTTCGTCGGTCTTCTCGGCTTCAGCTGGCTGCTCCTCTTCGTCCTCTTTATCCGTGATCCCGATCGACTTCTTGAACTTCGCGTAGCTAGCTTCCCACTCGGGGCCCAGCATGTTCGTCAGCGCCTTCAGAACCTCCTCGCTCGAACGCACACGGTGCTCCTCGAACGCAGGAAGACGCACGATCTCGTGAATGTGGCGCATCAAAAACGGCACGCAGTTCTTCTTCAGATCGTCGGCGTTGCACTCCTCCGACAGCGTCAGCAGGTCGACAACGTTCTCCACACAAATCTGACCGCTCAAGAAGGCCTCCGTTCGCTTCTGCAACTCGTACACGCAGTAGAAGGACGACGCCCGTAGCAGCTCTTCGGCAACATCGGCCGTGATATCCACTTTGCCAGTGTACTGCACAACGAAAACACACGAAAAGAATTAGCGCTTCGCGCCACTAACCAAGCTTCGACATTAGCCGCAAATGTACCAAGAATCGCAGCAGGATCGAGAACACTTCATAGCTGCAGTTGTCGACCTCGATCACAGCAGTCTGACTGGTTGCCGAGCCGAACTGTACACAACAACAAGCGCACCTATCCGTTAGCACGAGTACCAAAAAGTAGGCAAGCAAAACTCCTAGCAGTCGTCGAAATCCAATGCAGACGGGAATGCAAACGATACTCACTCTCACCATGTTCTTGAAGTACGAGTTGCGGAAGAAGAGGACGACCTTGTGGGCGTTGATAGGCGCGATGTGGCCCTTCACCAGGAACTGCAGGTCGGACAGGGACGAGTTCAGGAACAGCTCTTCGTGGTCATCCACCAGATACGGCGGGACATCGATCGTCACGTCCGGGTCGTATCCAGCAGGAACCAAGTGCTTGATGGCATGTGCAGCGGCACACCGCGGGAACTCGGCGGTTGACTGCAGCATGTGATACAGCACTGACAGCAGTCCCTCCGACAACAGACTTGGGACTTCCTCAGCGTTCATCATGTGCACAAACGTGAGCAGAATATTACCGCGAAGTTCACCGATGTTGGCATCAGCCGAGACTCGCGCGACCGCATGAAGCATCCGCCGGAAATCTTGACGGTTGATCTGTTTCCAAACGTTGCGAAGTGCTTGCAGGCAAATCGCCCACGTGCTTAGTGTTTCTTCGACCTCCAGCATCTGCAGAACTGCTCCCTCCAATACCATTTGGAGGGTGCTAGCCACACTGCACGACAGGGCACACAGTGCACCCGCAGCATGCGACGAGATGGATTCATCAGGGTGGTGAATGGCGTCCATCAGCAGCAAGATCCCGCCAAAGCGCGTCACGTAGTCGTGGTTCAACGGGTTCTCCATCAGCGACTCCAATGCAACAACCGCCGTGCGCTTCTTATCGGGGTCCTCGTCCTTCAGGAGATCAAGCAGGTCAGGAATCGATCCCTTCACGCACTTATCACACAGCCGTGCACGTCCTTCCGTTCCCTCAACAACCGCCCGAGACATCGAGCAATCGTTACAGATAATCACGCCGCACTCCCGGCAGTGGTGTTTCCTTCGGTAAAAGGTGAACGCATTGTGGCAGCACCCGCACTCCACAGCCTCGTGGTCCTCAGCCCATGGCTTAATCAAGCCCCACTTCAGCAGATCATTAGCAGATTCCACGATAGTCGAGTCAACTGACCGGAAGCGAACGTTCAAGTGCTCAACAATCTTGTCCCCAAGATACGGCGACGCTCGCACCGAGGCTGGATCGTACGCATAAAGGGACGCGCCCACTTGGCCAAGCTGAATCGAATACGCGGGCAGACGCCCCACCCAGCTAGGAAGCCCGACCTTCCACGGCAAGTCCCGGCCACTGTAGCCGTTATTGGACAGAGTGTCGACAATATCCTTCATCCACACGCTCCTGTTGACGCAGATGTATCGGCCGCGGGCGTCATTGTTCTCCAGTGCGGCAATGTGCGCTACTGCGCAGTCACGTACATCGATCATACTCCAGTTCAAGTCCACCAAGGCCGAGTATTGGCCCGTCACCAAGTCGTAGATGACCTGGTTCCCAGGCGCCAGCTTTGACTTGGACAGCATCGGGCCAAACAACGTTCCCGGGTTCATCGTCACCAGATCAATACGTCGATCGCTTGGCAGCTGATCCACCAGCTGCCATGCCGCCTCCTCTGCAAGCTTCAAGCTCAGGAAATGAGGATTCTTCTCCAGAGACGACGTCACGTTCCAGCAAGCGTCGTTGATGATCGATTCCGGCGTCACCGAGTCCGCCATGGCAGCGATCGACGAGGTCAGGACGACGCGTTTAATACGAGAGCGTGCGCAGGCCTGGATGAAGTTCGTCATCATGGGGATGATGCAGTGCATCCGACTGCCGATACTGTGCACCCCGGGCTCCTGTTGCTCGGACAGAGGGTCCCGCACCGAGCAGGATGAGGGCGTGCCCGTGTGAATCACAAAGTCACAGCCCTGGACGGCCATGTCGCACGCTTCAGGCGTCAGAAGCGACGTCTCGACGACCGAGAAGTGCTTGCTGGCGTTGGGCAGCTGCAGCAGCCCCGAGATGTCGTCCTTGCCGTTCTGCACCGTACCGCGCACGTGGAAGCCGCGGTTCAGCAGCTCGCACACGATCCACGAGGCCAGGAAGCCGTCCACGCCCGTGACGCAGATGGGCTTCTCGCTCATGTTGGTGGCCAGCTGCACGATCTTCTTGCGGAACTGCAGCTGCTTCCACACGCTCGGGTACATGCACTGGCGGTCCACGGGCCGCTTGTGCTTCTTGGAGACGCGCTCTCCTTTCTTCTTGGAGCTGCGGCGTCGCGTCTTGGGAAGCAGCGGCGCCGCATTCACCGCTGCTGCTCCGTTCCGCTCGAAGCCCGAATACTTGAAGTTGCTGTTGCTACCGTTGCGTTGGTTGGCCATTAAGTACGAGACGGAGGACGCGGACGAGTTGGTTGAGTCGGTAGGGCTGCTCTGGCCGGCCGCGAGCACGGCGGAAGCTGCGCCGGCCATGCTGGGGCGCGTGCGGCGACTACTGCCGGTCTTGGAGCCTTTCCGGGAGGAAGAGCTGGTCTTCTTCTTGCGCTGCGACTGCGGGGGCGTCGTGGGGCTCCCGCTGTGATCCGTGCCGCCGTCGTCGTCGTACTGCGGGCCGAAGAGCATCTTGGCGATTGGGTTAGAGGGCGGATCTTCTCTGCGTAACCACCAGGCAAAAACGACGAAAGGCCCCAGCAACGGCCCGGCGTTTTCACGAGTGGACTGCGGCCTGGAAGTGGGCTGGGGATGATGCGGATGGCCGACCGCTTTGTTGCTGGACTCGGGGCCGGCTTGCGACGAAACCTTCTGTGCCCTGAACGAGGCGGGAGAGAATTCTGGTTCTACGCCGCAATATTTAATATTTAGACGTTTAATGCAAAGAACCCACTGACAATCATTCTTTATAGCTTGATACTTAAGGCCCGTTTAAACACTTCAGAGAATACAGATACATCTTTCGAACCTGCCCAACACTGTTGGGCACGGTTGGGCCAACACTGTTGGCACAGCAGGCAAGCTTCGGCGTGGGCGACCTGGATAGACTCCTGCCAATCTCCAGGTTGTTCGGTGCTCGCAACGGCAACGTGGTTGCGGAGGCGCCCGAAACGGTTATCATCGGACACCTAGCGACGGCCTATTGCTCTTGTCAAGGCGAGCCAGCCAGCACGCCGGCATAGACAGCCAAGCGCATCGTCCGATGAATTATTGCTGATCGATTCGACAAGAATCGGTCAGCTCGACATAATACCTCTGCCATTATGAAGCGCTTTCAACGCCTGAAGGCGGTCACAGGCTACGTGCACAGTCTGGCACGCACAGTCTACAAAAAGCATAGTTTAATCAAGTCAAATCAAGTGTTTCTATTTTTCTGCCGGCTGGTGCCCTAGTGTCTCAGTCCTGGCGCCACGAAAATGTGATACTGGCCAGGACGATTTCTCACAATTAAATTTACCACCAGCGCAGCGGAACTGGCAAATAGCAGCGCCGGAGCCCTCGGACGAATAGGAACAGGGCTCTTGCCCAGCCGTGATGCATTGACGCCATCTAGGAATCCAGTCTTGAGCAAGAGACTGCGGCTGTTGGGCAATGTTTGGGCCGCCTCGCTTCGCTCGGCGGAAAGGTTATTAGCTTCTAGTTTTTTAAAGGCTGGCGATACCGCCCATGTGGCCAAACAGGGTTAGGGGAAATAAACATGCCCTTGCCCATGAATCGGTGAAACATGGGCAAACATGGGAATAAATGACATCATCGTCGTAATCCGGTTTGACATGGAGGGAACCTGTACAAACATGTTGCTAGGACGAGCTGAAAATTCAAGACTGATTGACATTTCGAAGTGTCGGAAGAATAAAACCTTGCCTAGATCATGCGCAGAAACTATCTTCATTACTTGAACGGCAGTCGACACAATTCAAAAACATGGTTTAACCTGGAAGCACATGCACCTGGGCATGTTTCGAGTCAAAACATGGAAAATATGGGGAAACATAGCAATATGCAAATCAAACCATGTATTGAGGCACTTAGTGAAACTCAAACTTAGCTCACTGCTCTTTGTTCTCGTTGTTGTTGCTGAAATTCACCACCGTCTGCAAAATATCCCAACGTTGACGTAGCAGACCATCCTTAGTGTAATCGTTGCCCGCCTCCTCGTCAACCCGGCGCCAGAAGAACACGCAGACGAACAATCCGCAATTGTTACTGTCTTTCTGGATTGGGCTTTGAACCGAGACGATCTGATGCTCGCCACATAGACCTCGCTTAATCAGCTCCTGTGCCAATGCCTCGAGTAAGCTGTAGTTCGCCCGATTGTGCATGCTATCATAGCAGTAGATCACCCGTTTCCTTTTGTCAATCACCAGGCACGTCCAGTGGATCGCATTGATGTTGAGAGGCATGAAGATCAGATCTTCTGCTGCCGATGATACCAAACTCAGCGTTGCGGGGGAGATCCGCGTGCCATTGTTTTTGGACGGGGCGGGAGTCTTCGAGGCTGGCAGAAAAATGGTCGTGTTTTTTTGTACTTTGACGCCAATGTGAAGCCAAAAGCTTGAATCAAGTTGTCGTTGAACCACGTCTCGCTGCGTGCACAGTAGACGTGACTCCACTGTAATTCGAACCCTTCGCCATACCCGCCAAGTCTTTTACGGGGCCACGTACTTATCAGTCGCTCTCCGAGCCCAGCTGCTCCTTCACTTGCAAAGTCTGCGTCCACGTGTGTCATTAGCCACGAAAAACACTGCATCCCTTTGGCACCATAGTCGATACGTACTGCATAGCCATCAACTGACGTTGCGTAAATTCACCCACACCGTCGACTTCAGCGACCCAGCACTCTTCGCCTTGAGTCGGCAGTGGTGGATACGTCCATGGTGTCACCAAAGGGAGCTGCGCGCTCTATCATGTCCAATGCATTCGCGACGACGGTCTCCGGGAGCTTGTACGACGCGCACAAGTACTTGGTGATCCGTTTAACAATGTTCGTCGTTTTTGCTTTGTGTCCACGGTACCTCTCCTCAAAAGTTCTCAAAAATGAGGACAGTTCTTTCAGCGGCGGTTTGCAACATTTTAGGTACCTCTCCACCTTTCTCCGCGTAATCCATTACGGAGCTTCGCGCCGACATTGTACTCCTTCCGTTCTGCACTGATTTTTGCCTGTTCAGCAGCTCTGTTTTTGTTTGGCCGTCCAACACGCTTTGCTCGTTAAACGGGCCAAGTTCCAACGAGGATACGGCCTTCACTGCTGCTTCCGCGGCCTGAATTGACGTACGCCGCTTCTTCAGATCACCCCCACGCTTCTTCTTCAGACTTAGAGCAGTTGCTTCTCCAAGCCGGCGGCGTAGACCCGAATTTGCTCGTAGCTTTCGGCGGACGTCTGTTCCAGCATGCCGTAACGACGTCTCAGGTCACTCTGCTCGTGGATCTCGTCCCGGAGCCGCTGGTTGTCTTGCGCCGTGCAGGCCTCAAGCTCCGTCTGCTGCCGGATCCGCCCTTGCGATACAGCGTATATGTGTTGGGCGAAGTCAACAAACGCGCGGGTCGCCTCTTGATTGGGACGAGCCCGGGCATGAAGATCTTCGTTATGGCGGCTGGCGACCACCAAGGCGCGAACCACCCGTTGGTGCGTGGAGATCAAATCATGATATGCGTGTAGGAAGGCCGTGGCGGCGCCGACGTCTGTACTCCCTCCGGCACCACTGCGGACCCTGCCGCCGAGAGATCCGAAGGCGCGTGGTCGCAGACGGCGCAAGGAGAAGGGGCGGGGCGGCCCTGCCCGACGACTGGAACCGGACCATAAACGCGATATGCGCGGCCCGAGGTGGCGGGGTCTTGACGACTTGAGTTCGACATGGAGACGTCTGTGTAGAAGGGA
>KV733683.1:0-28449 GCA_000500225.2 Phytophthora pinifolia
CAAAAGGTTGTCAAAAAAATCTGCTTCTCGACGCCGTGCGACACCGAGGATGCAGCACAGGAATGCCGTGCGTCAGACTCCATCGCGGTGATCCCGGCTGGAACTCGGGCCAATGGCCTGGCGACACGATGGAAACAGGTGGCGGATGAGCACCATCGTGACGACTGGGCTCTCGGCGTCCATGACGCTCGAGAGAAGAGACAATCATCTTCCGACCCCGGGCCTCAACTGCGCGCTGCGTGGGCTCAGCATTGGGCTCAGCCTTGGCCTGCGATGCCAGCGAGCGCGGCTTATGGCCAACTGTCATGTACCGTGCGAACCGAGAGAACTTGCTCAGTGACAAGCAGAACAGGGCTCGCGACCGGGTTTTACTCAAAAGATTTAATATTAGAAGCAGCACATACTGAAAGCAAGTCGCTTTATGTCCAGTTCGAACATGCCAGTTGGCTTCTGGACGAGATAAATTGCCTTCGGTGGTGTGCTCAGCACACCACCACACTGTGCTGCTTCCTGTGGCCCCTGTCTCTCCATATTCGAACTTACCCTAAACCCTAACCTTCTTCCAGCGGCCACTAAAACGGCGCTCACTCGGACATTCGCCGTGCGAGCGCCACTTCCTCCCTTGCCAATTCACCTCGCGCCGTGCAGGTATTAAACACGGCCACATCCGCTTCGACAGCCGTCGAGATCTATCGAAGACTCCGTCGTACCTCCTCAACAAGCCAGCCCAAAGCTTGTCCCTCTTCTCCTCACTCCCAGACATACCCACAGACCATGACGCTCAGCGGACCCGTCAAGCAGCTTGAGGCCGCGCGCGGCTACGTGTACCCGACGGACGGCGCGCTGGTGCCCGTGAGCGCCAAGAAGTTGGTGGCTCACCACCTGCTGCACGTCTACCGGCGTCGCGGCGCCAAGGTCTGGCACTTCCTGGGCCACAAGCTCGCGGCTATTAAGACGGTCAAACAGAGCAAGAAGCTGTTGGAGGTCGTGGCCCGCGGCGACCTGGCCGAGGTCATGGACGCGCTCAACGCCGGCGCCGACGTGGCCGCCAAGAACTCGTTGGGCCAGACGCCCGCCTACGTGGCCGCTGCCAACGGTTTCCACCACGTGCTCACGCTGTTGCTAGAGCGCGGCGCCGGCGCCAATGACGTGGCGCTCGACGGCTCCACGCCACTGCACGCCGCCAGCGAGAACAACCGTGACCGCGCGGCTACGATCCTGCTCAAGTACAACGCACGCGTGAACGTCGCCGCGCTCAATGGCTACACGCCGCTGCACCTCGCGGCCAAATTCGGCCACTCGGAGATCGTGGCCATCCTGCTAACGGCGCGCGCCAAGTGTGACTTCCCGGTCAAAGACTCGACCACCACAGCGTTGCTGCTGGCCTGCATGGCCGGCCGCTCAAGCGTCGTGGAGCAGCTGCTGGACGCCGGCGCCGACCCGCAGGTGGAGGATGCGGACGGCAACACGCCGCTGCACTTCACCAGCCGCGACGGCAACTACCGCGCCACGTACTTGCTGCTCACGGCCGGGGCGGACCCTGACATGCCCAATGAGCAGGACGAGACGCCCTTGGATATGGCCGAGCTCCAGGGCCACTCGCATGTGCAGTACTTGCTGGAGACCAACGGCATGGGCGTGGACGGCCAGACCGTGGACGATATGGACATGGCCTGTGCGCAGGACGAGCGCCTTAACGAGGCCCTGGCCCGGAACCGGCCTGAAATCGCCGAGGTGATCGTCAAGCTGCACATGAAGTACGCCGGCTTCTTCGCGCTCGGTGCGCTGCCGGAGGACGAGCGCGTGACCGAGTTCTCCGAGAACACCAACCAGCTGATGTTCTAAGCGAGCGCTGTGGTCTGCAGCGCGGCCACGAGTCGCGCCTATTACGCTCCTATTTGTACACAACGACCCACGCGCATGAAGTGAGAAAGAGAGCGCCGCTTCATGCGAGGAAAGCGATGCCATATCCCCACCATCAATAAATCTGGCCACAGTCCCCAGCCACAGGAAGCAGAGAGCAGTGCGACGTTCCATTAGAAGTGTGTCATGTAATGCGTAAAATGAAGTCGATGTTGCGCTGTACCCATTAGAGTTGACGAGCTCTTTGAGTTGAAGGTTCGCCCGGCGTGTGGAGGACAGCGCTACTAACAGTTGAGCCGAGCTCTTGAAGACGAAAAGATGGTACTTCTTCAGCAACTATTCATCCCAAAGTCTCGGTTCTTCTACAGGCAGCCCGAGGACAAAACTTTGCTCCGATGGAGCACGCGGCCTTCCGCGGTGTACGGCCGAGCGTTAAACTGCTTGGCGTGGACGCGGACAACGCGCGGCACGTACCGATCCACGTCTTCTTCTTCTTTCGCACAAGAGCAGGAGCAGCCGTTATGGTTGTTGCTGCTGTTGTTGTTGTTGCCACTGCTGGACACCAAGGATGCTGCCGAGTAGGAGTGGCGCCGCTCCGCATCCCTGGGAACCCCGCGGCTCCGCTGTCCAGCATTGATTTGCGTCGCGCCCAACGACGCCCGCTTCTTTCCGGCCTTTGCGTCTGCCGCAGAAGCTGCGGATACGCCTCGTGACTCGAGACACTTTTGCCGGAGCGACTGCGGCGTCGGCGGCCTCTTCAGGTATGCTGCGCTCTTGACGCTGCTGGTGGCAGACGCAACCGAGGAAGAACCATACGACCGCACGCTGCCGGCACTGTGCGGACGGGGTGTGTGGGTTCCTTCACTGTGACCGGCAAGACTAGCCGTGTCCGCCTCGCTCACACTACTCCGTTGGCGAGGCGTCTGCATAGTAGCAACTCGAGGAAGCGGGCGTGCGCTCACCCCTCCTTTTGCGCTGGCAAGTGAAAGTGCCTCCAGGTCCTTGCTGTGGATATCACACATCGACATGGAGCTCGCGGGCTGGAGGCTGTGACGAGCAGGCACATTCTTCATCCGCTGTTGGTCCACCATCTCTCGCCTCTGCTGAAGCATGCGCGTCTTGCGTGGGTTAGCAGCCCGCGGCCGTTCTTTCTTGACTCGCGGGGGCGGGGAGGCTGCAGGGCTGCCTTCTTCCGTGCTGACGGAGCTCGTAGACCCACGACGCGGAGTTCCCCGAGCTGAGCCAGAACCGCGCGATCCCCGCCCCTCGACAATAGCAGGAATCTCGTCTACTTCATCGTCGCCTTCGCTGTCGCTCTGCGTCCAGATGCCCCCAGGCACTTTGCTGTTTGAGGGATAGGCTGGCGGGTCTACGAACTGCAAGAACTCCTTGATGTCGATCTCACCGTTGCTGTCCTGGTCGCACAGCGAGAAGAGCTGCCGCATTTGCTCGTCACTCGCGTAGATGCCAAACTTGGTCTTGAGGTTGAACTGCAGCCCGTTCATGCGGATGCCTTGGTCCCTTCCGGAGCGAAGCATCTTGAACGCGCGTCGATACTGGTCCTCACCGCTGGGCGTCTTCTGCACCACTTTGGCCTGGATCTGCTTCTTGAGTTGCTCGATGGTCCAGTTAGAGGCCGTTCCAGAGTTGTCCACTTCCTCCGTCGTTGCTAGGCCTTGGCAGGCGAGAAACTCTTGTCTCGCCTCGTGTTTGAGACGTGCCGCCTTCTCCTCGCTTTCCAGCTGGCTGACTTCAAACCACTGCCGGCCGTAGTTGTAGTCGGGTGGCAGCACGCGCCGGATGAACTCTTGGAGGTCAATAGTACCGTTGCCGTCCTCGTCGTACTTCTCGAACAGCAAGCGGAGCTCGCTATCGTCCAGGATGATGCCGAACTTGATGCGAAGCTGCTCTTTGAAGCTCGGGAAGTCGATACCCTCGCCTCGGTTGCCTTCCAGGAGGCGGTAGGCCTGCTGGTACACGAAGTTACCAGCGATCAGCGTCTTCTCCTGGATCTTCTCCTGCAGCTTGCGCTCTACCTTGTCGACATTCCAGCGGAAGTTCTGCAGCGACGGAGGCAGCTCGTGCCCGATGGGGTCACGGAACATGATCTTGGGCGGCGAGCTGCACAGCTTGATCGTATCTTTCTTCTTCTTGGTGGGCCGGCTGCCGGCACCAGGTACACGCTTCAGCACCGCGCCTTTCATCGCAGAGCGGCGGGACCGGGTTGATCGAAGGAGCGCCTCGGGTCGCTCTTGCAGGACAGATGCAGGATGGCCGCCGACAAGAAGCACAAGCAAGACACTCACCGTGGGCCTATTAATACGCCAAGCCTTTCACTCCATGTTGCATCTTGCCTGGAAGTGACATCGTCCTCGGCCTCACGATTCATATATAGACGCGGCAACAAAACGACCATCACTCTGGAAGGTCAAGTTGAAGTTGCATGATTCGCCAGAATTTGAGGCTTACACACGTACATTTTCAGCCGCATGTACTAGTTCCAAAACAAACCCCCCACCTAGCCGCATGTACTCGGCACACCACCAGGTTGTCCGACAAGCTCTTATCGCTCCTGCTCAGTTGCAGGACACGGAACTACTTGTTGCGGACCCGGCCACCAAAAAAACGCCAACAACCAAATACCTGACAAAGCCATTGAACATTTGATATCGATTGTAAGAGGAAAGGATTATTTCCGAGGTATTGCGAGATCACATGCTTCTCCGATAGTTAATATAATGGAAAATCGAAACTGCCAAAACTGTAGCCATGTCCGTTCACCAATCAGCCGCTGCTTGACGACCCCCAACCTGCATGAGCTTCGCCAGTTCGCCCGAAGACATGTCTCCCGCGCCCAACACGACGCCGTTCGACGCTCCCGACGCGCGCTACACGCTGGGCATCTGCGTGATGGAGCGCAAGGCTCGCTCAGCGCCCATGCTGGAGATCCTGGGCCGCCTGCCGCCCGAGCTCTTCCGCGTCGAGCTCTTCGGGGACGATACCATTCTGAACCAGCCCGTGGCCGCCTGGCCGCGCTGTGACGCGCTTGTGGCCTTTTTCTCCCAGGGATTTCCGCTGCAGAAGGCGCAGGACTACGTGGCGCTGCATCATCCCGTAGTGGTCAACGACCTGGGCACGCAGCACCTGCTGCAGGACCGACGCGAGGTGTACCGCGTGCTGCAAGAGCACGGCGTGCCCACGCCCCGCCACGTGTTCGTGAACCGCGACGGCTACGGCGACCAGACGCAGCCGCCCGAGGTGCTGGAGGGCGACGACTTCATCGAAGTGGACGGCGTGCGCATCAACAAGCCGTTCGTGGAGAAGCCCGTGGACGGAGAGGACCACAACATCCACATCTACTACCCCATGAGCGCCGGCGGAGGCTGCAAGCGCCTCTTCCGCAAGATCGGCAACCGATCCAGCGAGTACGACCCGCAGGTCAACATGGTGCGCGGCGGAGGCGGCTCGTACGTCTACGAGGAGTTCCTGTCCACGCAGGGCACCGACGTCAAGGTGTACACGGTGGGCCCGCACTACGCGCACGCCGAGGCGCGCAAGTCGCCCGTGCTGGATGGGCGCGTGGTGCGCGACGCGGACGGCAAGGAGGTGAGGTACCCCGTCATGCTGTCCACCGCGGAGAAGCAGATCGCCTACCGCGTCTGTCGCGCCTTCAAGCAGACCATCTGCGGCTTCGACATCTTGCGCGTGCGCGACGCCTCGTACGTCTGTGACGTGAACGGCTGGAGCTTCGTCAAGAACTCGGAGAAGTACTACGACGACTGCGGCACGTTGCTGACGCAGTACTTAGAGCAGGCGCTGGCCAGTGGAGGCGCCATGGCGGGCGAGGACTTCGGCACCGAGAGCTCGGCCTTCAGCTCGGTCACCTTCCGGTTCGCCCCGGACGCCCCACCGCCGAGTGCAGAGCTGTCGGAGCCCCCGACGGCGCACAGACACGCCATGCTGCACGGCCAGTCGTCGTCGATGGCCGAGTCCGAGGCGTCGGAAGCGGACAGCATCACGGGGGAGGCGGGCGAGGACGGCCTGTACCAAGAAGAGGAGCTGCGCTGCGTCCTCGCCGTGATCCGACACGGGGACCGCACCCCCAAGCAGAAAATGAAGATGAACGTCTGCCACCCGGCCTTCCTGCAGTTCTACGAGGACCACCTGCGTGAGTCGCAGCTGGAGAACGGAGACGGCAACGACAGCAACAAGAAGAAGAAGATGGACCTCAAAATCAAGGCCGTGGCCAACCTGGAGCGCCTGTTGCAGGTGAGCAACGACCTTCTGCACAAGTACGAGGCGCGGGACCCCGACTTCATCAAGTTCCTCGAGCAGCGCGAGGTCAAGTTCGGCGAAGACGCAACGGACCGCGTCAAGGGCTACCGCACCTTGCGGGACGTGCTACAGCGGTGGCAGCTCGTCGGTATCAACCGGAAGGTGCAGCTCAAGCCAAAGGAGTTTGTCAATACCCCGGCTGAAGGCGGCGGAGAGCAGCCCATGGCGCGCCGAGTAAGTAAACTGCTTCTGATCATCAAGTGGGGGGGAGACTTGACCCACACAGGCGAAGAACAGGCCGAACATCTCGGCCAGAAGTTCCGCCGCATGATGTATCCCGGCGGTGCCGGCGGGCTGAACCGTCTCCACTCCACCTTCCGCCACGACCTGAAAATCTACACGAGTGACGAAGGCCGCGTTCAAAAGACCGCCGCGTCGTTTGCGAAAGGATTGCTGGAGCTTGAAGGCGACATCATCCCCATTCTTGTGGGGCTGGTGCTCAAGTCCAAGGACGCCGACTCGATGCTGGACCAGTCGGGCTCCTCCGCCCAGGAAATCATCATGCGCGTCAAGCAGCGCCTGCACAAGATCATCCACCGCGAAGACAACTGCAGCCAGTTGATCGACTCGAACTCGCGCCTCATTCGCTCCGTGGCCCTCGCTCTGGCCAAGGTGGACCAGCCCATCAAGAAGATGGGGGTCATGCACAAGCTGCTGCAGTCTCTGAAAGAGCAGCTTACGCGTATGATCCAGGAGAAAGCACAGTACCGAACGGAGATGGACAGGTGGCAGCGCAAGAAGGCCACGGCAGGGCGCTTGCTGCCTCCATCGTTGGGTCGCTCAGCGAGCGTCAACGAGCTCAGCAACCCCAGAAGCCGCCACGTCCACTCGTACACCCCCCGGAAGAAACACAGCGAAGGCAGCAACATCTCGAGTGACGCGGCCAACAGCAGCGTCGGGCTGCGGAAACTGCGGTTACAGGAGCCGCTGTCTGCGGACGAGATCAAGTACCCCGAGCCTTGCGGGCGCGAGACTCTCGAGGTCATGCGCGAGCGATGGGCCAAGCTGTATCGAGATTTCTACGTCAAGAAGCGCGATACGTACGACTTGTCCAAGATCCCCGACATTCACGACTGCATCCGGTACGACGCCGTGCACAACGCACACCTGAATTTGACGGACGTGCGCGAGCTGCTAGAGATCTCCAGCGCCTTGTCGCACGCTCTCGTGCCGCAAGAGTACGGGATCAACCGCGACGAGAAGATCTTCATCGGGTCGGCCATGTGCCGAACGCTGCTCTCGAAGATCAACACCGACTTGGATCTGGCGCGCGGGCTCGGGTCGGACGTGCTGAAGGACCACAACACGCACCGCCTGAACCCGTCGTACGCCAAGAAGATCAAGTCGACGCACCGCTCCGTGCGCACCCGTCTGTACTTCACGAGTGAGTCGCACCTGCACTCGTTGTTGAACGTGTTGCGCTACGGACGGGAGGAATGCACGATCAAGAGTCCCGTCGGTCAAGAAGCGCGCAAGTGGGTCGAAGACATCCCGGAGCTCTGCTACATGACGCATTTTGTCGTCCGCGTCTTCGAGCGTGTGCGGTACTCGCTCACGGACCCTGAGCGCTTCCGGGTCGAGATCTCGGTGTCTCCAGGAGCGGACCATGACCCGCTGGTCTCCGATCCGGAAAAGCAGATCCAAGTCGCGCCGCTCAAGATCATCTCGCGCGAGGGGCTCACGTGCCAGGAACTCGTCGACTACGTGGCCGACTGTATCGACTACGCCGAGAAGAACGAGATCCAGGAGATGCTCAGTCGCAGCAGCAACAGCCCAGACGCCACGCCCGCCGGCGACGTGACGCCGGTCAAGCGCTCGCTGTACTCGCTCAGCAACAACAGTAGCGACAGCAACTTCAGCAGCGACAACTAAGCCCCAGCTCGGCGCAAAGGAAACCCGACCAAACGCAGTGTATCCCCTTGAAATACTCGCTGTTCTACTGCCAAAAGGCCTTGGTTACTTCATGGTGTACGCACTCAGGCGTCTTCCTCCGGAGCTTGCTGGTCCCACCGCCGTCTGAAAGCGGCTTCCGCGGACGTTGCGGCTTCGGCTTCGGCCTCCGCTTCGTCACTGGAGATGCCGCCAAAGCCACGAGCTGTACCAGGTGCAGAGGGGTCTCGCTTGATGGACGGTGACGGCGGCTGCTGCTCGCACTCCTCGGGACGACCACCACCGGCCCCTCCTGGAGGCACAGAAGTCTCGAAGCGCGAGATCTCGTCGTGCCGAGACTTGAGATGCAGAAACTCCTCGCGGCCGTGGTCCAAGTGCACCATCTCGTCGTTCAAGTGCTCCGTTTGCTCGAACTGGGTGATCTCGCGGTGCGCGAACTCGCCCTCGAGAGACTCCATGTGCAGGACTTCCGTTTGGTGGCGCTCCTTCTCCACAAGTCGCTGCGGCTGGCCTTTCTCATCGATCTTGGTGTACTCGGTGATCCGCTCCTGGATGGTGACCTCGCGCTTCTTCCAGAGACCTGGAGCTGGTGGGGCTCGTGTCACCGCATGATGCACGCGTGACGGATCGAAGGCCACGAGGGCGTCACTAGCTTGGTGCGGGTTGAAAAACGAGCGAGGAGGAAGCGTAGGCAGACTTGCTTCATGCTGTCGCTCTTCCTGCGCCGCTCGCACTGCCGCCGACTGAAGAAAGTGCACAAAGGCATCAAACCCCAATTGCGTCTGCTGCGGGGCCAAGCCGAAGACTTGCACAAGCAGCAGACGGCGATAGGGCGGAACAGACAAGTAGGCGCACAACTCGTCCAGCTCCAAGAAGTCCCCACTCGTCCCTGGATCGCTGCTGTCGACGCGCTTCCGAAGAAGTTGGAACTGCTCCTGCAGTGTCTCCGTCGGGTGACGCAGGTTGAACGCACGCAGAACCAAAAAGTGCTGCAACTTGATGCGCCGCTCCGCCTCTCGAGCCTCTCGTGCCGTGTGTTGGTTACCAACGTCTCCTTCAGCCACCGTCATGGCGTTCGAACGGAAGAAGCAAGTGCCTTGTCAACTATGGAGCGCTGCACTTCCTGCTGCGATGTTCACGAACATTAAAATTAGCCTCTACAGTTCACCGTCCCATGGCTATCTTCTGCTTGAACCTTCTCATCGTCTTGAGCGTTATCGTCTTCATACGCCCACGCGGCCAGCAGCTCTGCCTCCACGTCTTGCCTTGCACAAGTTGCCTCTGCACGTGGCTCTTCTTCTTCCTTGTTACTTAACACGACGCACGCGTGGGCAAAGGCACAGCGCAGGCGACCGAATGCGCGGTGGGAACAGAGCGCGCCAAGGTCACGCTCAATCTCCACCGGGTCTTCCAGGCACAGGCGGGTATCGTTCTGACAGGACCAGCCCTTGCTAGTCTTCAGCATGACGTCGGTTGTGCGTAGACTCACCACTGTGTGCTCGTAGTCAAACTCGCAAGTGTAGAAGCGGAAGAATCCGCGCCGAAGCCCCTGCCAACTCCGTGCTCCTTCAGCGTTTGCCATGCCACTGACGAAGCTTTTGTCCACCTTGTCGAGCTGCTTGTCGATCTCATCGTCAGTCAGTGCACGTAGCGAAGGCTCATCCTCAACGGAGAGTGAGCTGCAGTCCAGCACTGGCAATACACGCGCTCGTTGCAGATAATACAGCGCGAGCAGCATGAGTCCATACGAGCTCAGCGCGCCACCAACGACGTGCTTCTTCGCTTGTCGCCACTGGCGCAGCCACTTGCAGAGCCGTCGCGCCTGCTGACGCTGTGTGCGCTCTGCGGGACTGGCGCTAGCACTTCCGTACAGCAGTCGCCGCAGGAGGCGCGTGTTCCAGAGCGCGGGGACGTTGTTCACGCACAAGTCGCACGGCAGGTGCGTGGCTGGGTCCTGGAAGTGCACGATCGGAATGCGCGCTCGCGTCACAGCGGTCATGTCTTGCTCGGCTTCGTCCGTTGCGTCGGGTATGAGGTAGAGCGTCAGATGCTCCTTCACTTCCGTGACGAGCAGCGCTGTTTCCTGGCGGAACTGCGGCGCAGACGGCAGCAGAGCGCAGAGATCCACATCCACGGGGGAACTACTGCCGGTTCCCTCGGGCTGCGCGAGAAGTCCAGTGGCTGAGGAGCCAAACACCAGCACGCGCGCGTCCGGCCACATGAGCCGCAGCACGTTCTGCACTCGCCGAGCGACTCGCTGTCGGCGCTGCAGCTCGCTCGTCGTGACCTCATCAGCGTCCTCATCCACGTCATCAATCGTCGCAGCTTCGGAAGACCCGACCTCGATCCGATCGCTAAACGCCCGCGCGTGCGTCGGCACGAGATGCAGTAG
Source organism: Phytophthora pinifolia (assembly GCA_000500225.2). NCBI lineage: Eukaryota > Oomycota > Peronosporomycetes > Peronosporales > Peronosporaceae > Phytophthora > Phytophthora pinifolia. The sequence continues at coordinate 10,481 of KV733683.1, forward strand.
CTTCCCCGTACGCAGACACTGCGTCACCAGCGCTCGCTGCAGTCTCCGGCCGCGCTCCCTCTTGCCCTGCATTTTGGCGTCGTCCGACGCGGTCGGGTGCAACATCACGTGTGCAGCCGCCTTGAGCGCCGCCTTGTCCTGTGCGTTCTCGGTCGCCGTCCGAATGAGCCAGGGCCATAGCACTCGTTGCAGCCGGTCGGCCGTCGGCAGCGCGCTCTCGTCCAGCTCCACCAGGAGCTGCGCCAGTAGCAGCGGCGACGGCGAGCCGGACATGGCCGCAGTCAGCAGCTCGTCTCCGTGCATCCCCAGCCGCTTGGCGTAGTGCGCAGCGGCCCGCGGGGCCTCCCGCTTCGCCAAAAGCGTGCGCACGACCGTTGCCCGTGCGTCCGGCGTGCCGATCCGCAGCGCGAGGCTCTGCGCCGCGTCCCACTCGCGGCTGGAGCTACCCCGCAGCAGCGCATGCAGGTCGGAGGGGGTGGCCTCGGTGCGGGTCGAGCGCGCCAGCCGCTCCGCCTTGGATTTGCGCCGCCCGCGGCTCTTCCTGCGCTTCGGGGCCGGAGCGTCTTGACGCTTCATTTTTCAAACTGAATTGCGGAAATGACTGGCGACCAATCAACGGGCTGGAGACCAACCACTTCAACTTGGCGGCGGCGACGGTTGTGCATCATACAACGATGCAGCTGCGTGAGGAAAGCCCGCTCGGACATTTCTTTCGAGGCGAGGCAACACTTCGAGCGTCTCGCTAGTGCGTGAGAATCCGTCAAGCTCCAAGATTGAAACAGCCAGCCGTGAACCGTGTGCCATCGCAGCGCCAGGTCTGTTTGCTGGGTATTTTTACGCGCAGCCGCCATGCAGAACGCCGAGCGAGCACCCGGCTCCGTTTCGAGCTTGTCTCCGTTATTTTTTGCATTGCTCTCGCGTCTATACTTATCGTTTGCATACGAGATAGCTACTGCGCTTTTCGATTGAGCGAGGCACAGATAGCCCGAGCCGTTTGACGTCCGTCGTTCCATCTCCGCAGACAGCCTGAGCCACGCAAGCGTCGACACCTTCCGAGCAATTCTTCGCCCTGACCAGCAGCGGCAAGAAGACCCGCGTCCCATGACGACCAGTATAACAGGAGATAATGGCAGTCTCTCCAATCCAGCTAGCAGCCAGACGCTGGAGACCATCAAGCTGCCGCGCGGTGGAGTGGTGGCCTGCACATCCATTGGGCCCGTGCAGCTCGGAATGCCGCCCGAAACGATTAAGGACTCCATGAAGCTGGGTCTACCCGTGCCTCGGCACTACATCGTGCCGTCCGAACCCTTCACCAAGACGCTCGGCGCCAACATGGGCGTCAACGTAGCCGAGTTCGAGTTCCCCGCCTACTGCAACTTCTTCTTCAAGCGACAGTGCGTGAACCTCATCGTCACCTCAGCAGAAGTGGAAGCGCGTATCCGACAAGTCTTCCAGGAGACACTCTTTGGGCCGGCGGAACTTGACCTGCGCAATGACTTTCCGCAGTCCACGCCGCCCGAGCAGTTCCCCGACCTGAGAAAGGAGCTCGAATACTTTCGCAAGTTCGGCGACACACTCATCACGCTCGACATGCTGCTAACCTTCACGCACTTCGATGCCAACGGTGAGGCACGAGTTTCACAGCCTGGGGCAGCAAGCGACGCGACGTCACTCCTCGTTCGCAAGGGCGACGGATGCTTCACCATCGACGACGGAGCGAACGGAAGCGTAACGTTGGAGGACGCTGTGGACCTCCCGCCGCCACCAGCCAATGCGCCTAACGTGCACGGCGACTCGTTTTACCCGCCCGCCTTCGGCGTGACGGTGCTAGGTAATTCACACGGATTTGACCCGAACGGCAAGACCTCCGGCTACGTGCTGTGGATCAACCACCGCGGTATCATGATCGATCCGCCGCCGTTTTCGTCGTCGATTCTAAGCGCGAACAACATCCCGGCGCTGATGATTGACGGCGTGATTCTTACGCACTGCCACGCCGACCACGACGCAGGCACCTTCCAGAAGATCCTGCAGGAGGGTCGGGTCGCCCTCATTACCACAGACACTATTTATCGCTCCTTCCTGCGCAAGTACTCGGCCCTCTCCGGCTTCGCGCCCAGCTTCCTCGAGCGAGTACTCGACCACCGCCTCGTCCGCATTAACGACGTGACTCAGATCCGCGGCGCCGAGTTCCGCTTCTTCTACTCGTTGCACTCGATCCCCTGCGTCGGCTTCGAGGTCACCTACGGCGACAAGAAGATCGCCTTCTCCGGTGACCACCTGAACGACGTCGAAAAGATCCACCAGCTTGAAAGCGAAGGCGTACTCTCCCATTCTAGAGCGCAGGAGCTACTGAACTTTCCTTGGCACTGCGACGCCATTCTGCATGAGGCGGGTGTGCCGCCCATTCACACCCCATTGAAGACTCTCATGGCGTTGGACGAGAGCATTCGCAAAAAGGTCTATGTCGTGCATACAGCCGCCAAGGATCTCCCTGATAACTGTGGCCTCCGCGGCGCACCTGAAGGCGTTCACAACACGATCACTCTCGATGTGCCGAAGCTACCGGAGAACGCCGGGGCGCTCGAGATCCTGGATCTCGTACGAAAAGTAGATCTGTTCGCCGAGCTCACACTCAATCACGCGTACGAAATCCTGCAGATGGCTCGGAAAGTCGAGTACGCCAAGGGGGGCATCGTCGGCAAGACGGGCAGCGTGGGCGACACCTTCTTCATCATCATTGTTGGCGAAGCGAAGGCCGTGTACAACAAAGATCACTCCGAGTCACGCCACGCAGACGCTCGACCGGCTCCGTCTCCGTCACAGGAAAGCGTCACCTCCCCAAAACCGATCGTGCGCGGGCGCGACAACAGTACACGGCGACGGCTCTCAATGCTGTCGCTGGCGAGGCAGTACCGTCCGGGTGACTACTTCGATCTACAGTCGCTGCTGACGCCTGACTGGGCGCTGCCGTATGACATGGTGGCGATCACCAAGCTGTCTCTGCTCGAGTTCAACGCGCTCGACTTCAACTGGTTCCTGCGGCGGACGTCCTCGTTCGAGCGCATCCAGCAGCTAGCGCAGAGCCGGCTCTACTTCTCGTACGACATCGTAGAGAGCAACCAAGTGTTCCGCCGACTCACGTCGACCCAGCGCACGGCCCTGGAGATCATCCTGCGTCCGCGTGTGGTGACCGAGGGGCAGGTGATTTGGAGCGTCGGCGACAAGTGCTCGAGCGCCGTCATCGTGGACAAGGGTCAATTCCTGCTCAAGATCGCGCCCGCAGTAGCCTCCAGTATCGGCAGCTCCCCCGCCAGGAGCGGATCAACCAGTGGGCCGTCGTGCTCGCGTCCGTCGTCGCCCGGCCAGACCATCTCGCTCATCACGCGCAAGTCGCTGAACGTACGTCGGCTGCACCGAAGCCCGCTCTGTCCGGCTTGACTCTAACTTTGTGTCTCTACTGTGCAATGCCTACAGCGCATAATCCCCATGGACCTGAGCCTCATGGGCAGTAGCTCCGCGGGCGGCAAGAGCGACGACGACGCGCATCAGGAGGTCATTCTGAGTCACGGCGGCTTTGCTGGAGACGTGGACCGGCTCACGTCCACGGAGGACGCGACGCACACCACGTCGCTGGTGTGCACGCAGCCGGGCCAGGTGTTCATGATCCAGAAGCACGACCTGCAGATCTTCCTGCTCGAGAACCCGGGGCTGCTGCTCAGTCTCAGCGGCCAAGTCTTCGCTAGCTAACCCCAACTCACAGTCAAACTGTAAATCCTAAATTGAAGTTCGATCACCGAAACGCTCTTATTCAATGTGGTCCACATGACTAGCACCAGCTGGGACACAAAGAGGTGCCATTTCCGAAGACGAGCACCAGAGCCTCGATCCTCGCCGCCCATGGAGCGCTCCAGCCGCCGCGACCGCTCACGGGACCCCGAGGAAGACCTCAGCAGCGACACAGGCACAAGCACGCGTCTGCGCAGCCGCCGTATGCGCGACACGCGCAGTTCCGCGGCCGACTCGACGTCGGACGGCGCAGACACGGACGCCAGCTCGGCGGGCACGCCACAGCGCCGCAGGCGCCGCAGCTGCGCGCGCAAAACCGCGGAGGACGCGGCTAAGCCAATGCGTGAGCTGCGCAGTTCCGACGAGCGCCACTCGTCGCGGTCCGGGGACGAGGACGACGATGAGGACGTGCACAACGATGAAGATGACGCTGTCGGACGCAAGCGCTCGCTGTCCAACGTGTCCAACGCGTCGTCCACCTCGGCGTCCTCCATGGCCTCCGAGCCTCTGACGGAGGAACAGCGCCGCGCGCACTTGGACCAGCAGATGGCCGAGCTGGAGCAGAAGAAGAAGATGGTGGAGGACGGCACGCTGGCCGAGTTCTGTCGCCGCGTGGCTGCCTTCAAGGAGGAGCGCAACCGCCTGCTGCAGACGGCCGAGCTGCACCAGAACCTGCAGCTCAAGAACGGCCAGGACCTCTACAAGTTCGAGGTGCAGCGCGCGCAACATCTGTGGCAGAACGACCGGAAGGTGCTCAAGGACGAGCTGCTGGCCAAGGTGGACGCCATCATGACCAAGCTCCAGGCAGATATGAAGGTGCTGTCGGAGCCCGGCGCGAAGATTACGGACTTGTACAAACAGCCCGAGCCCAAGCCGGAAGCCGTTGACGCCGAGGCTGAAAAACCTGCTGTGTTCGTTGCCGTCGTGGCGAGTGAAAAGGATGCGAACAAGATAGCGAGCGAACCAGAGCAGGAGGAGGGCGAGGTGCCGGAGACCCCCGCGACGCCGAAAGAGGTGCTTCTTGTCAAGCGCCGCAAAATGGACCCAAACGCGCCTGCTGATCCCGTTGAGGTGTCGAAGCTGCTCCCAGTGGAGGCTGTGCGCCTGCCCTTCGATGATATCACGTCCGATATCGCCGCCATTGTCAGTGACTACAAGGAGACCTCGCAGTCTACAGCTGAGCAGCTGCCCAACCACGGGAACGGTACGGTCTCCGGTCTTGTGATGCCTCGCACGGATGCAGCAGATTGCACTCACGTATTTTGTTGCTGCAGTGCCTTTCAAGCTCGAGCGACGACGACTGCTTTGCGGCAAGTACGTGTACGAGGATGGAGACGAAGTGCGTATTTCGATGCCGCTCGTGCATGAAGAGTACACGGGCACCATCTCGTCCATCACAGACGACGCCATCTACATCAAGTTGGCATCAGGGCAGAAGGTCCGCATCCTCCTGCCTCACCTCGAGCGCCGCCGGTGTGAGCTCAAACCTCTGCTCCGTGGCACCCCGTCCACGGGCAGCCTGCACAGCATGGGCTGGTCCGAGTACGATACGTCGTACTGAGCCAGCCCCAGCCTCACGGCCCCCAAATGTGCACGTACATTGTTCTGTTCCGCCTTCTACGGCAATTATTTGATCTTTTGTCACTTTGTGATGGAAACACTCGGGACCTTTTCGATCGTCTTTCGGGGGTCTTTCCCCCAGCCTCCGCCGTGCTAAATATTTATCTGCATTCATGTTCATGCACCCACTCAATGCTGCACAGTCTGGCTGCCCCCGCTCGACAGCATCTTGAGCAAGTCGGCGTTGCGGTCACGCACGCCATCCCCCGAGCCTCGGTCTTCATCTGTATCACTCTCACTATCTCCCTGGTACTCGGCCGTGTCCATCGAGTCCGACCGCTCTCCGCCCATGCGACCGAGCGTGCCAATGACGCCACTACCGACGCCCACAACAAAGCGCTTGAAGCCCAGTGCACCGCTTAGTGCCATGGCCAATTGCTTCTTGGCCGAAGGTTTCCGCTGCTCGAAGTCCATGTCGTCTGCGTCCTGACTGTGCAGATGCAGTCGCCGGCGCTTTAAGTTGCCACGGGCGTCGGCCGCTCCAGGGACCATCTTCTTGCGGAAGCGGATCTCGGGCGACTTGAGCTGCGACAGCGACACATAGCCGCCCGATGAGCTCGCGGGCGGCACAGCGCTCGCCTCCGAGCTGTCCAGGAGGCTGTGACGAGGAGGCAGCGCCGATGGCGCCGACAGAGGCGGCGGTGGAGGCAGCGCTTCCATGTCGCCGCTACTGCTGCTCGAGGCGGCGAACGACGGGTTGCTGGCGAACGCCGTGGGCAGCGAGCGGCTCGAGCTGAAGCAAGACAGGCTCTCAATGTCTGGGCGCAGGAATGTGGTGAAGGCCACGCTCCAGCGCAGCTCGGCGCGCGCGTCCACCGCCCGCAGGAAGCGCTGCAGGCGCTCGCGTCGGTGGTGCAGAAGCCGCGGGTCGTCTCCGCGCAGATAGGACATCCAGCCGCCGTCCGGAAACTTGGGCAGCGCGTCCCTCAGCGCCGCGCCGTGGGTCTCCACCAGGTATGTGTACAGCCGGCGGAAGTCCGTGTATCGTCGCATGACGGTGTAGCGCACCATGGGCGGAAGTTCCGGGTACGCGTCGTCGCCTGCTACTTCCGAGGTTTCACTACTCAGACTCAGGTCGCGCGCTGAGGCGCCAGAGTTGCCGCTGCTGACACGCACGTCCAGCACCTCGATGTGGTATTGCCAGCTGGCGCTCTTGCGCGTCACGCCTGTGATCTGCAGGTCGCGACTTGCCTCGCCTGCCGCCTGCAGCGACGACGGCAGCAACGCGGGGGCGCCGCGCTCGCGCTTGGCGGCGTGGGCGATGTGGGAGGCGGCGGGCCTCATGGCTGAGAGGTGTCTCGGGGAAGGAGCTGGTTCTCCACTTGCAGGGAGGATGAGGATGTGGAACGAGCTGAGATCGATAGCAGAAGAGCAGACGAAGCGACTGGGGGCCGCCGAACGCGCGACGGAGGCCTCTACGCTCCGTGACGAGGGCTGCTGGAAGGACGGCGGTTGCCTTACTGCTGCTTGGTGCTGTGGGCGTTCAGGAATTAGGAATTTGTAGATTTGTATTGCTAAAATAAGCTTTAGTTGTTTTAACCAAATTAACATACAATTTTATATCCTTGGCTTTCAGCAAGATGCCTCGTCGAGCCGCTCCGTCCAAGTCTCCGCGCGCCGCTAGCGCCGCCCCCACGGCGCAGGAGCTCGCACAGAAGATCATGGAGCAGAAGCCGTCAAAGCAGGTATGCGTTGCCACCCGAATCGCTCACTATTTCCCTCTAACGCCATAAAAACTGCCTGTTCAGTCACTCGACGACGTCGCGGCACTCTACGGCGAGTTCCTGGGCGATTCAAGAAGCGACGAGAAGACCCTCGAGTGCCTCCGACAGCTGGATGCTCTGCGCTTCCTGGAGGACGCTCTGTGGCCGCTGGCGGACGTCGTTGCGGACGTGCGCGACTGCCGCCACCACGTGAAGAAGGCCTGGCTGGTCTCGGTGCTGCTGCTGGTGGGCTTTCGCGCGCGCGAGGGGGACGCTGCGTTCTCCTCGAGTGCCGACGCCTCTGGCTCTGGAGTGTGGAGTTTCCTGAAGAAAGAGGAAGACGCAGCCTGGAGAACGTTCACGACGACGTTGTGGGCGCTGCTGGCCGAACAGGACGCCGAGATGGAGGACGACGCCAGGTGGACGCTCAAGGAGCAGACAGCACTCACGCAGTTCCTTATCGCGGCCTTCCGGAGCCTCGATGTCCCGCAGGTGGCCTCGTCCGTGCTGCAGCTGACGTCGCTGCCGCTCTGGACGGCGCTGTCGCCCACGCAGCGCGCGCTCGAGTTCCAGTCGTACCCGAGGCTGGAGCGTCACTGGAACCGCATCATGTCGGAGGGTTCTTCGAAGGCCGAGGAGAAGAAGAGCAAGCGACGCAAACTGGAGGCCAAAGCGACGGAGAGCCCGCGACACGAACAAACGGCGCTGGTGCGGCGACTGGACGCGTTCTGCCAGGTGCTCAAGGCTCCAGTCGATGACGACGTGCCGAAACACGAGCTAACGCAGCGGGTGCGCTTTGTGGCGCTGTTCCTGGCCTTGCTGATTGACCTCCTGAGCCAGCTTCCGACCCGCCGGTTCCTGCTGACGGTGCTGCGCCGCCGCCATCTGCGCACTACACTGAAGAAGAGCGCGCTGATCCAGCACGCATTGCAATGGCAAAGCGCTATCGACAGACAAGCTCTCCCTCAGCAGTTGGCGTTGCTGGACGCGTGCATGCGCTTCCCCATTGATGCGCACACGGGCACTTCGTTCTCCGCGCGGGCGTACCGCGAACACCATGTGCGCCACATCCAGACGTTGCAGCAACGCGCATTCCAGTCGTTCAGAAACTCACGGGTGGAGGAGCTGGCCATCGTTCCGTGCGGTCACATCGCGGATGCTGCCAGCTTGACGGAGATGCTAAATGCTGTGGCAGCTGCCGACCGCGAACGACTCTCGTCGCTAGCGATTGCTGTCGGTGTGCTAGCTGACGACGCGGAAGCCGAAGCGACGTCTGACGCCGAGCTGGTTGAGTTCTTCAAGGAGGAATACTCTGCTACGGGAAACAGCAAGGACGACGTGCTCTGGACAAACGCACCGGTCTTCCCTACCGAGCTGGACATCTGGAATGAAATGCTGGACCGCAAGGATGGCTCGTCGGATGGTGACGAGCCCATGGAGGACGGGAGTGAAGCGACCAGGGACGTGTTTGCTGCTGGCCATGCCAACTTGTTCCCGGTACTCCCCGTGCGCAAGTTGGGTCTGCAGTTCTTGAATATGGCGGACTTTCTGCAGCGCAACTACGAGTTGCTTCGTCTGGAGGCGGCACAAGATATTCGCGGAGATCTGGAAGCAGCTATCAAGCAGCTCGATGCCGTGCGTGCTTTGCGTTCATCAAGTGAGAACGACACCATTTTCCGTGGCTTTTCTCGCTCTGCAGTGCCGCTTGCCAGCGCGCTTCAGATCGTGAAGGTAGGGAAGCCGGCGCTTGGTCATGCGGCCCCAGCGTCAGTTGTCGCGCACGTCGAAGTGGAGCTCTCTGGGCGTCACGAGCGCAAGGTCTTCGATCGTTACCAGACCAAGGAGGTGGTGTTTCTTGTGGCAGTGAGAGCCACAGCTGACGAAGGTGCCGAGCTCATGGGCTTTCAGAAGCAGTCGAAGGGCACGGGGTCGTTCCCAGAAAGCTTCGGTGTGCAATACGTGCGTGCAGCGGAGATCATCGAGGTCTCAGACGCGGAGGGCACTGCTATTAACGATGAAAACCCGGTGGGCAAAGGCAGCAAGCGCACTTTCAAGCTGGCGTTGGACGGCGAGCAGTACAAGATCGACCTGGAGGCCGGCCAGCTTGACGCGTACGAACAAGTGAATCTGTTGGTACGTCGGAACCCGCGCGAAAACAATTTCAAGGCCGTGCTGGATACAGTAGCTGGTGCGTGGCAGGACGCCAACAAGGAGGAGCTGCTGCCGACGTGGCTACACGATTTGTTTCTGGGCTATGGCGACCCGGCGGCTGCGCTGTACAAGTCGATTTACAAGGCAAAGGCGGAGAAGCAAGTGGCGGTGCCTCTGGATGGGCTGCTGCGCGATGGCGAGCACGCCCTCGAAGCTGGCGGCGCGGAGAAGCTTGTGGATGCCGACGATGAGGGTCGCGAACTGAACGCGAAGGATGCGGTGGCTCCCTTCACGTACGTGGAGGAGTTGCGGGATGGCACGAGCTTTATTCGCGCTCACAACAAGAAAGCGTCTACTGAGCAGCCCAGCGCACCTTCTCCGATTCGGTTTACGAAAGCGCAAGTGACTGCCGTTCGGACGGGCGCGTGCGAAGGCCTGACGGTGGTTGTAGGTCCGCCAGGGACGGGCAAGACGGACGTGGCTGTGCAGCTCGTGCTGAATCTGTACCGCACGACGCCAGCACGCGAGAAGATCCTGATCGTGGCTCACTCGAACCAAGCTCTGAACGACTTTTTCGCCAAGATTCTGGCCCAAAATGCGATTCACGAGGCGGAGATCGTACGCATGGGGCAGCCACAACTCAATGGGGCAGACGGGAAGGTAGGAGACGGAGCTTTCCACGCGGATTTTAGTCGCCATGGGCGCGTGGCGTTCCTCCTGGAGCGGAGAGCAGCTCTGTTGGCCGAGGTGGAGCAGATGGCTCGGTGGCTTATCAAGCGCGATGCGGCGCGATACGCTGCTCTAGCTGGTGGCTCTGCGTCGTACTCGTGCGAGAACGCGCTTGTCTTGTACCAGTTCCACATGAAGGCCCTTCTTGACGAGGCTCGCGAGTTGACGACGTTGCCTTCGAAGACCGACAAGACTGTCGCACTGACTGAGTTCTTCGCGCTGAGGAAGGGAGCTGCACCTGCCAAGATCGAAGATCTGCACCAGTTCGCGGTGGTGAACGAGTCGTATTTCACCGAGCTGCAGCGCCTGCAGCCGTTTGAGTTGCTCGAGACTCCGCGCCAGCGCGGCGACATGTACCTGACCCACCACGCTCGTATTGTGGCCATGACGTGCACCCACGCGGCCTTAAACTACCGCAAGCTGACGGAACTTGGCCTGACTTTTGGGACTCTCATTATGGAGGAAGCTGCTCAAGTCAGCGAGTTGGACAGCCTGGTGCCTCTGCTGCTGGCGTGCTCCAAGAAGGCCGGGCCGACAGCCAACGAAAGCAAAACGCCGTCGAGTCTAAAGCGTGTTGTGCTGTTGGGAGACGCCAGGCAACTGCCGCCTGTGGTGAAGTCGCTTGCGCTCAAGACCTACGCGCACTTGGACCAGAGTCTCTTCACGCGTCTGCTACGTCTTGGCGTTCCTCACGTCGTGCTCGACCGTCAAGGCCGCAGTCGGACCGAGCTGGCCGATATCTACCGGTGGCGGTACGACGGCATCTCCTCGACTGGAGACAAGACTGTTCTAGGCGATTTGCCACGCGCGGAGTCGGCGAACCAGACCAGCAACGCTGGGTTCTCGCATGTAGCTCAGCTCGTGGACCTCTCGGGGACCTGCAAAGAGCATCAGGCCAAGCCGTTTGCCTACGAAAACGAAGAGGAGGCTCGGTTTGTCGTCGCGCTGTTCCGCTATATGATGGCGATCGGCTACAAGGCGGAGCAGGTGACCGTCCTAACGACTTACAGCGCGCAGAAGGAGCTCTTGCAGCGCTTGTTGCGTGCCGGTTCCCCCGATGGCTCCAAGAGCTGCAAGGTGTCGACCGTGGATCGTTTCCAGGGCCAGCAGAACGACTTCATTCTGCTGTCGACGGTGCGCAGCGGGTCTGCAGTGGGCCATCTCCGCGATGTGCGCCGAGCTACCACAGCCTTCTCTCGCGCGCGACTCGGGTTGTACGTGGTGGGCTGCCGCTCGACGCTGGAGCAGGCGCGCGGGCTGCAGCCGTTCCTTTCCAAGCTCGTGGCGATCGCGGACAGGCACGACGGGGACAAAGCCACCCAGCTGGCGCTTGTGCCGCCGACCTCCAGCAAGACCAAGAAAGCCAAGTCGAAAGCCACAGACGTCGTGTACGTCTCGGACCGGAAGCAGCTGGAGAAGCTCGTGGCGGAGCTGTAGGCTTAGATAGAGAGTCTAACGTTGCTATGCGAGTGCGTACATTTTGACCGGGTAGAGTTCTTGAGGGAAGTGGCGTTGTCTGCGCTCCGCGATGAGCGCGAGTCCCGCCTGGCGGAACAAGCTCTTGTAGTAGACGGCCGAGCGCGTGATGCTGCTGTCCTGGCGGTCCAGGTCGTACGGCTCGTCCGTCTGGAAGATGTTCTCCTTGACGACGATGAAGCCGTTGGGCGTGAGCGCCTTCTTGCAACGCCGCAGGTAGCGCACGAGGTCGACGTCCGTGAGGTGGACGAGCACCCACTGCATCCAGATGAGGTCGTAGCTGGCACGTTTGGGCTCGAAGTCTTGCAGCCCCATGCAGTAGAGGTCGCGCACGCGTGCGCGCAGCGCCTCGTCGGCGCCCACGTACTGCGGCACGCCGCGCAGCAGTCGCGGACTCTGCTCCACGAGGTCCACGTGCTCGAACATGGGCAGCAGCAGCAGTTTGCTCACACGCCCGATGCCGGCGCCGCAGTCGACCGCGGCGTGACAAACCCAGTCGGGCCGTGCCGACTCGCGAACGTGATTGAGGAAGCGCCGCGACTCGCGAACATCCACGCCCGACACGTGCGCGAAGCCGCCCAGCACGCCGTCGTCCGTCAGCGGGCAGTTAGCCTCATCGTCCCAGTACTCGTGCGCGCTGGCGTACCACGCGAGCTCGTGCTGCGGCTGCTGGTCGGTCTCCTCTGCTAGTTGTTGCTCTTCCGCCGCCTCGTCGCGCAGCTCCGTTTGCCACATGGCCAGCACGCTCTCGTACTCCTCGTGCGGCGCGGTCTTGCCGGACGCGTCCAGATCGAGTTGTACCTGCACGGCGATGGAGCGTAGCTCCTTCCAATCCACGCGCGGGCAGCTGCGGCGTGCGGGCGGCAGTAGCAGCGTCACCGCCTTGGTGTCGGCAGCCATTGGTACAGGATCTTTCGATGTAATGTTAAGGCGTGTACCGGTAATAAAGTTGTAGGGTGTGACATGGCATAGTCGAGCGGGGTGAAAAAGAGTGGTATGCATTTCGCGCTAATCAGTGCCTATTTGTTTTGTCTGATGAATATTGCAGCGCGATGGCGTACTTCCAGCAATGGCGGGAGATCGGAAAGCAACCGGATCGGGCTCCTGCGGACAGTGAGTTGACTCTGTCCATCGGTCGTGGGCTATCAACCACGGCTGTCTTTGCGGGGTGGAAATAAGCTGCTGCTTTCGTCAGGCCTGTCGCTGCAATTGAACACCAAGGCATCGAAAAAATGGACTCGAGCGACCCTTATTAATAAGTGGCGTGACGCCACTCAAGTGGTATTAACATGTAGATGTACCCGCGGCACCACCCGAAAGCGAAATCTCCAGGGAACTGGCCCTCTGCCCGCTCTGTCCTTTGCGTGCTTCTCCCGGGAGATCTGCACAAGCCATTTCAGCTTGCAGATCACAAGCGGCGGATTCCCAGCGCGTGCTCTCTCCACCGGTCAGGCCTTGCTCTTCCTCCTGCGATCTCCCTCAAGTAAACGATGTCGAACTGCCGTCGGCAGCCCAAGCTGCTCAAGAACACCCAACGGGGCAGGCATCGTCCAGCTTCTCAAATGTCCAACAGGATTCAGCTGCCGACGAGTACGAAGCTGCTTGATAGCACTTACACCGAGGGTACGGACGACAGCAACTCGGACCGCAAGAGGACGATTCGCTTTGTGAACGACGAGGCAATGGACATCTCAGAGCTCAGCTCGACCACGGAATCAGTGACACCCTCACCCGCCAGCTCGACCTCCAGCTCGACATTCTCTTCAGCACAGCCAGACATCCCGATACGTTTTCGCCGCTACGAGGGCAAGTTCGAGAACCAAAGAGGCCAATCGCTCTTCTACTTCGCCCTCTTCCCTCCCGAGAAGATGCCAATTCGCGGAGTGGTGCTCTACATTCACGGTAGCAGCAGCCACTGCCGCCGACACATTGAGCTGTACAAGGAGCTCTGCAAAGAAGGGTTCGGAGTCATCGCATACGACTTGGCGAATCACGGAGCTAGCGATCTGGACCAGCACAAGACGCGCGCACACATCAGCAACTTCCGGTACCTCGTTGACGACACCAACGTCTTCATTACCTACGCCAAGCGCTCGATCTACACTGACGCGCTTCGATACTGGCGGAAATATCACTACCCTCGACACCGGCACGGCGAGAGCACCAACCTCGTAGCGCTACCGGAACCGCCACTTATCATTGCCGGGTCATCGCTGGGCTCGCTCGTGGGGATCCACACGGTTCTCACAGCTCGGCACACGTTTGAGGCCGGAGTTTGGGCTGCCCCGACAATTGGCGTGACGTGGAATCCGCTGCTGTACGCCGAGTCGCTGCTTCCGCTGGCAACGTTTATTCCAAAGGCGCGCATCGTGCCTGCCGTCAACCACGAGCTGTTCTGCCGAGACCCCGCGTTTCTAAAAGCGTTCAAGAGCGACCCGCTAACTTGCACGGAGAAAATGACAGTGCGAAGTGGTAGAGAATCCTTGAATGCCATCAATCGGTTGCAGAGCGACAAGCGCGTCTACCAGCCCGGTAGCGAGTTCTGTCAAATCCCCATGCTTTTCATCGCAGGCTCGAATGACGGGGTATCCGACCAGCAGGCCGCGATCCGCTTCTTCGCGTCCATCGGGAACCTCGACAAGGAATTCAAGTTGATTGACGGCGGCTTCCACTTCGTGTTCGAGGATTCCGAGAAAGAGGCGGCCATCGAGCATCTTGTCCGGTGGCTTCGCGCGCGATTCCCGCTTGAGACCCGACACGGTGAATACGTGTAAGTCCTTCTTTCATGCGGCTTCCGTTCGGCCGTTCATGTTAATAAATTTACAGCTCGACGGTCTTTCCGGAGCAGACTCCAACGCGCACTACTTTCCGTCCCTCATTCGAAGGCTGCTGGTAGCTGGCAGCTTCGCCTCGCTCCGGCAGCGGACCGAGACGCCCCATGTGCCTCATCTGCCGCTTGAACGCCCAGTTGGTAAACAATACCCGTTCTCCTGCTACCAGCACACCACCGCCCTGATCCTGCTTGCGGTAACTGCGCGGGACCTCCACGGGTGGTGTCACGTACACGTATTCGTCCATGGAGACAATCGACTCGGAGAAATCGATGATTTCTGCGTTGCGCGGGGAAATGGACAGCGGCTCGCAATCCCCGTCCGTGGTGTCCTCGTCCGAACTGTCCAGCGGTTCATCGTCACCGTACCGTAAGTTTGCAGTCGCCTCTGCGATGTATTACTGAAGCTCCTCCTTGTAGCTGGGGCCATCGTACGCGTTCGTGCCGTGCTTGTCGTCTCCCTTGCAGTGGTGGGGCATCAGATTCTCAAGAGCTCGCTGGATAAAGTTGTGCTTGAGTTTCTGCGGCTTTGCCGTCTTTACGCCATCCACTTTCTCGAGCCAATTGTCCTGACAAAAGTTGGTGGCACAGTCCTTAGCGCCGACGTCTCTCTCCTTCACTGGAGCCAGGACGGCCGTTGCCGTGAGCGGAGGCATCCGTTGATTGTTGCTGCTGAGTCCACCGTTGAGAATTCGAGAGTGAGGCGCAGAGTGCCATGAACTCATGAGAGACGGTACGATGTTGGATGCCCCCGATCCCGATTCCTGGCAGGCCCATCTTGATTGGCTTGGCTTGAGCGGAAGGCTCTGCAGCAGGTGAACACCCGCCATCTGGCTTTCCCAGTCACTTCAGACTGATATCTGTTCGCGTAGAGCTCCATAAATCAAGGCAAACTGCGAAAGACCCATCGGAATTACAACTACCACAATACTCATATTATGAGACTCCGAATAATACCCACCCACCGTAACCTCAGAGCTACCTTCACGTAACCTCTCCAGCTGTAGCCATTCAAGCCGCTCGACCGTCCATGTAGCCTATTGTGCTTTTCTGTCATATTGCCAACACCAGCTGGTCAAGCCTGAGCCCGGGACGCAGCGCCGCAAGGACTTGCGTCGGACTTCGAGGGCTCAGTAGGGGTTGCTAATTGGTAGGCCAACGGTGTCTAATTCTTCTCACTTTTTCACCAATCACGCGTCCTGGCGAGACATGGTGTGACGGGACACACAGCACCTTGCACAGAGGAAGTGCTGGAAGTATGCAATACTTCCTGTGAACTGTCGTTCACTAGTCCCTGGTCTCAGGGGACGGTTAACTATTAGATAGTAAAAGTAAGACTGAATATATTTATAGGGGGCTTTAGTTTGGGCTGCAATACAAACTAACGGATTTTGACGAATAGTGATCGGTCTTTTATTCACTAAATCGATCACTTTTGGCAGGGAGTCTACAATTCGTAGAGGGCTACTACATTTCGACGGCGTCGACGTCATCCAAGGCTTCGTCGAGCTCGTCCAGGTTAAAGGGGTCCCCCTCGTTGTCGCCATCAGCACTACCCCACCTTTGCTGAAAAAGCCATCCGTAGACGTCGTGGTTCCAAATAAACCACTGTGACGGATTAGTGTGAAATCCGGCAGCTTCAATTGAGTTCAAGATCACTGATGTAGGAGTTTCGCGCCACGCAGCGCATGGGTATCGTTTGTCTTCGGCGGAACGGACTCCGACCTTTTGGTTGCAATCGATCTGGATACAGAAATACAGAGAACCACAAGACGCAACCAGTCTTGGGATCTTGGATGGAGCAAGAGTCACGGGTAAAAGACCTTCTCCTAGATAACCAAATAATACAGAAAACAATACAGAGTTTGTACACCTAATATGCAGCCTGTCACTCCGAGTTACACTCCCGAATACAGGTTAATTCGGGGTGCCTCCACGCGCACCACCCCTAAGCAAGGGACATAAAAGTTCCTTCGAACCGCAAAAACAATCTACTATCAGATGCAGGGGGGACAACCTCCTGAATCGCAAGGGGATATGAAATGAGAACGAAACCTAGGGCGACCGCCTCAACTGACAAATGAAATAGATGCGTCAACCCAGGGTGCGAGCCCTCCTCTTTCAGTTTGGCGCGCTTCACGGCAGCTATGCTGCGTGGGATTGCGGGGCTCCCGGGATGGATGGCACGCTGCTGCTCAGGGAGCTGAGGCGAAGCCGGCGTGCGCGAGTGCTCTCCTCATAGTCCACCTCGGCAGACACGTCCTCCGAATAGGGGGCCTGCGAGGCTTCCGTTCCACGGCTTAGAGCCTCTGGCGACTGAGCGCTCGTCGAAGGTTTCTCGTGGTCATCACGAGGTGAAACCTTCACGTCATCTTCCGGGGTCGTATCGACGAAGTCCCCTTCGCTCTTCGCTAGCCGTGCCCGCGGGGCGCTTCTCATCGTCCTCATCACCGGTGATGAGCTCGATCTGCTGCGACCCCAGGTCATTGCTGCTACTCTATGAGCCACTGGAAGGGTCATCGGGGCCCGGCACCTCGACTTCATGGCGCTTGCGTCGACGGGTGGCGTCAGAGACGCCAGGCGAGCCTCGCACTTGGGTTTGTGTGTCTTGCGCTTCGTCTTCGCCGGATTGGGTCCTCTCGCGGCAGGTCGCGCTTGACTTATCGTCCTACGAGCGGCTGGGGCAGGCGTTGCCTTCGGGGATGACGATGCTTCGGTCAGGGTGGTCGGCGCAGTAGTCGCCTCAGGCGGCGGCGTGCCCGAAGGGCTGGCGTCAGCAGCAGTGTACAATCAATTCTTCGAGGTAGAGCGGATCTACGCGGAGCGCTGGGTGAACGCTCGAGTGTTCTACCGAATTCAGTGGCTGGACTATCGTGAGCTCACGTGGGAGCCGTCCCACAAGATACCTGCACGGCTCAAAATGTCCTTTGAATACGAGTCTATCGTGTTTGCATGGATATATCAAGCGACAAGAGGTAACGCAGACGTCCACGAACGCGAGCAACAAGGGGGAGTGCAAGACTTCGGTCCAATTGAGTAGCAAGGTTCGTTTTCGCGGCTGTCTTGTTGGTAGGACCTTACCAAAAATACTGAATTGTGGAATTTCCGACTGCCTCGGGGGCAAATTCAGTAGTTTTCTACTGCATTATGGAAATTCCTCGAAAAGCCACTATTGATGATCCTGCTCTCAAATATCCAGAATCCCGGGCAAAGCATGGCATTAGTCTGTAATGCTTAAGAAACGACGCCCAACGACTGGCTGCAGATTGATGGTTGCCTCAGCGCGCCACATCGGCAAAAAGGAGCTTGAAAACGACGTTTTACAGATCAAAGACTTTGACAGCACTTTGGCTTAACAGTTGCAGACTCACTCTTTTTTTTGCCGAGCTCCCATGCCATCAAGCAGCCGAAGGAAGGTTACAGACAACGACGGAAATATCCGACATCACTGAACGCCATCCTCCATACAGTTGGAGGTCACACCACGCCCGACAAAAAATCCGACAGCACATATGATCGGATAAAATCTGACTGAAAATACAAAAAACATCCTCAAAATCCATATGATTGATAGAAAAGGGTGTCTATTTTGAGATTGTGACTTCTGGGCAATGCGGAATTGCCTTGTTAAAGGAACGAATTATCGTCTCCTTTTTTAATTCACCCCAAGC
>AWVW02044210.1:0-15001 GCA_000500225.2 Phytophthora pinifolia
CCACCATCTCTTCCCAACGGATTATTGGCCAATCCGCTGATGGCATTTCCCGAGTCATCATACTTGGGCGCAGAGTCTCTGCCGCCGAATCCAAGACCCAACCGATCCCAGTTGACCGCTGAAGTCACTTCTGCTTTGGCTTCCTTCCTCGACGGCGGCGTGGCGCGAGGCTTCTCTTCCTCGTCGCTGTCCACCTGGTAGCGCCGCTGTGCTCTTTGCCAACTCGTCACCTTCCGGCCAGCGTCGTATTCTCCGTATGCTTGACAACGTAGATGCAGCCATCGGATTTTCTTCGGCGCCAACAAAGCAATATACTCTAGGGTATACGGTATACTGTAAGGCCTCGTTCAGCGTCGTCGGTCGCTGCGTGATACGGTGACTTCAGAAATACCGCTCCGTGAGTGGCCTCGCCGCCGAGAATTTGATCTCGCGGCCGGGCATCCGAGATGGCGCGCTCACTGACGAACCTTCTGAAGAAGGATACAGAGTGGCCGTGGTCCGATGAAGCTCAGCGAGCTTTCGAAGCTATCAATAAAAGCCTTCAGAGTGCCCCGATTTTGGCATTGCCGGACGACGATCGTCCTTTCATTGTGGTATGCGACGCATCCGACTTTGCCATAGGCTGTGCCCTGTTACAGGTCGATGCCGACGGCAAGGATCGAGTTGTCGCTTTCCAATCGCGCCAGCTAAAGGCGGCCAAAAAGAACTATCCTACGACACGGAGCTTCTCGCGATGAAATACGCACTCGTGAAGTTCCTTGTTCACCTCCTAGGGAGCAAACCTTTTGTGGTCTATACAGATCATGCCGTTATCGTTGCCACCGGATTCGAATTTGGATGGGGGAGAGGCTATCGCCGACGATTCGCGTGGCCTCAAAGGCCTTCGACAATCCAGGGCTCATGGCGTTGCAGCCATGCCATGCCCAGAATGAGGTCATACCTCGAGTCGAGGTCGATGACCAGACAGTGTTCCATGCTGTCGAAGTCCAGAAACTTCACGCCCAGGTTCACAGGAACCTTGTGCACCGTGACACGGGTCCCCGTCGCGAGACGGACAGTGACGGTGTCGCTCTTACGCGCTTTTAGCGCTGATGCCAAGGCCCAGGGCTTCGGCAGCACAAAGTGTTTCTTCGGCTTCCAGTCCCGAAGCTCCATCGTGCACAGCGCACACGCTCTCAGTGAGGGAGTATCCTCCGAGCACCGTCGACGTTACGGGCAAAGCCCTATGTCAAAGCCGACGGACACGAAGTCCTCAGACGCGGGGTAGCGCCCCCGTCTAGCTCGCGATGAGCTCTTTGCTGGTCTGGAGGAGGAGGAGGTGGACTGCCGCTATGCCTTCTCCGAGCTCGCCCGAGCCTGAGCCTAGCCGGCACACGGCACCCAATCCGTTTCCAGAGCCTGACGCGGCTCATGTGCTCACGGCGCTGCGCGAGTCCTCCGGTCTGGAGGGTGGCGTTGTCACAAACAGTCTTGATGAGGCTCAAGAGCACCAGCTCGAGGAGGGGGGATTAAGCGCTCGCTGATGCCCGAGGCGCGACCGCTGCTCAGCGCTCGCCGAGACTATGGCTTTGAGCCGCGGAATCCCACTGAAGTGGTGAAGCAGGCCATGTTGCGACCGCTAACGTCCTGGCTCTGTGAGTCTCGGGGACCGACGTCGAGTGGGATAGCCACGCGGGCTGCTCTCCGTGAGAGATACTTGACGCCTCAAGTTACGAATCAGGCGGAGTATGGTGCTCGACCGAGCGACCAAGCACGTGGCGCTCCCGTACCCGCCATGCGGGCATACCCGGTCGTGATCCTAGAAGGAGAGACTGTCCAAGAGGACGATGTTCAGTTTGCGAGCTGGACCGAACACTCGCGGCGACTCCCGTCGCTTGAGGCGAGGCGGGTGAACGACTTGTTTGTCCAGAGTGTATAGCGTATTGGACCTCCCGAATTGCAATCCTTCACTCAGGATGGCGGTACCGGGGGGTACGGGTCAAAACTCCTAAGCCAAGCGAACTAGTGCTTGACTCGGGACTTGGCGTGTGACCTTATGCAGTCCCTGTGGGTATCATTTGTCTTCGGCGGACCGGACTTCGACCTTTTGGTTGCAATCGATCTGGATACAGAAATATAGAGAACCACAAGACACAAACGGTCTTGGGATCTTGGATGGAGCAAGAGTCACGGGTAAAGACCTTCTCCTAGATAGCCAAATAATACAGAAACAATACAGAGTTTGTACACCTAATATGCAGCCTGTCACACTCCCGAATACAGGTTAATTCGAGGTGCCTCCACGCCCTAAAGCAAGGGATATACAAGTTCCTTCGAACAACAAAAGCAATCTACTATCAGATGCAGGGGGGGCTGCTACAACCTCCTGAATCGCAAGGGAAAGGCGTGCGGTCAGACGACCAAGAAGCTTTTTGACTATCCGTCATTTGTTTGGCCACGTTGCGTGGTCCGCTCTTGAACTTGGAAAGTTTCTCGAGCTTGGTCCTATGACAGCTAGCGACCCAGCGGCACACGGGTCAGTTGAACGACACCTCGGTTGAGGCAACGACGAGTGAGGACACGCGTTGTCCTCAGTCTGGTGGGGGAGGGTGTAACGGGGTTACGTGCCACACCCAAGTTAGGTGTCACACATAAGTTATGTGTAACACATCGCCTTTCCCTCTCACAATGCATTTGACTGGGCTTCACTATGATAGACCGTGAAGCCGATACATTCAGACAACAAACAATAATACATTTCAGTTCACATGTTGAAGCCTAGAGTTCATAAGCCTTTGCATAAGGTATAAGTTCCTTCTGGAGTCCTTAAATAGGTATATTTAAGGTACTCGTTCAAGATCTCGTATAGAGCTTGTGGTTATCAATATAACTAGAGACTCTTTGAGTCTGTGTCTTCCTCTGACACTAAAGCTACTGCAGCCCTGCTGCACTAAGGCTATGTCCTTGGAGATGGAACCCGCGAGGACTTCATATCGAGAAGTGCTTGCGCACCGTCCGGCGGAGGCATGAGATGCCGGGCTCTGAGGGGGCCTTGAGTGCAAGTACGAATTGCGTAATGTGCTAGGAGCTGCAAGGAAGCTGTTCCGGTTGGCGGGTCAATCCCCGTCAACAGGAAGGTCTTTGAGAGTGAGAAGACCAGGTGGCCTTCCTCTAAGTGGGGGGGGGTGTAACGGGACACCAACATAATGTGTCCGCCGTTACATTGGGATTGACGAGGCTGAACGAAAAGGTCCCGTCCGGACCTGCGTAGTTGCATATGGGCCTATCCGAGGTACGAGGTACCCGTTATCTTCTTAACCAACCATTTGTCAGTTGATTAGGTTTCACTATAGGACTCTTCTGGTCTGTATTTCAGGCAAAACTAAGCCGTCCTATGAATATATTCAGTCTTACTTTTGCCATATATTGGTTAGCCGTCCTGAGACCAGGGACTAGTGAACGGCAGTTCACTGGAAGTATTGCATACTTCCCGCACTTCCTCAACTGAATTGCAAGCGCCAAAATTAATAATTAAATCTGAAAGTCCCAAAGATGTTACAATAATCACATTTTTCGCTACCCGGTTACAGTGCTTCTGTCCCGAGTGGACCCGAAGGGCACGACGGTGTCCGCCTCGGACACGGCCTGGAACGGCCGTGGGCTTCGGGCGCCCTTCAAGAGCGCCTGTATGAAGAGCAACTGGCGGACGACTATGGTTACGCCTCGTCCCAGGCAACCCGGGTCCGGGCAAATTCACGACTGACTGCATCCTATCCTCATTTGACACGGCCGAGCTAGCACGGCCGACCGTGCCCTTACCTGATACTGAGTCGCATATGGCCACTCTCAGCATCCTTCAAGCGCTTGGTCCTCTCCTTCCGCTCCTACACCCCTCCTCGCACCTTGGCGGGGGGGGCTTAGCCATCGCAGGCCGGCCCTCATCCGTCCGCTCCTCCTTAGCCATCCCGCTGTACTCCAGCCAGACTCCCACTGGGGTCGGCAGGGTTCGCGCGTTCTTGATGTCGCGAGAATTCAGGATTTGGGGCACCCGCCTGGTCCCGTTTAGATGGGCCAACCCGCGGTCTGAGTAGGTTAATAGTCTATACATAGTTTTGTATTGGTTATTAGTTTGATACAAGTCTAGTTCTCTAGTACTCCCTCGTTCCATACGACGTCTGTCCGTCCCTAACCGGAGCGGCTCGCGACATTTGGTGGAGAAGCAGGGTACGGGCTTCCGTCGTGAACGAGGTCGAGTACGGGGAAGCGTGAGGAACAAGTCTGGCTTTGGCACCGGTAGGACTTCGTATACAGCACCAGGGATCGACTGCGTCAAGGAGCGCAAGGAAAGGTCGACAAGGAGTGCAAGTGGGCGAGCTACTGAACCAAGGAGACGAGGGATTTAGCGCGAGGTAGGGAGCTTGCAAGAAGCAGCAAGCCAGTTTCAGGAGTCCAAGAAGTATGGACCAAGGTGAAGAAGAAGAGCGTCGTGGCGACGCGTACGGAGGAGAACGTCGAAGTGACGTAAGTGAAGAAGAGCGTCGCGGAGGCGTGTTTGGAGGAGGGCGTGAGGAGAGCGCCAAAGAGGAAGATCCCGAGGAACGGACCGTGAGCGTCCGCGTCGGAGATCTAGAAGATCAAGCGTCCGGAGGGCGTCCGTCGGCGACGACCTCGGCCGGTCGTGGGGCTCTGTCAGGAAGCTTGATGAGGGCCATATGGACCGAAGAGGAGGCCGAGGAATACAAGGAAGCCTTGAAGGAAGCGGTGGTGCTGGCAGCGGCTCATGGGGACGACCAAAGGGCCGCTTCACTAACGATGGCTGCCGAGGGTCAACCCGGGTGGCTCCGATGGGACCTCGAACCGTGACTTTGGCGGCAGGTGCGCCGCCTACGAATACCGTCCCCTGGCCGCCAGGAGCTGGAACGAACGTGCCTGGAGCGGAGCCTGTGCCGGGACCGCCGACTCCAGGCGCGACGGCCTCGATGGCGGCGGCCTATCAGACGCCCTTGCCGGCGCCTACACCGGCTGGACCCCGAGTCAAGACGGAGGTCAAGGAGGAGTGGCCGACGAAGGGAGATCCTGGTGTGAGTCCGGGGCCCCAGGGCTTTGAGGCGAGAGCGCCTTCATCGCCGCCCATCGACCCGAGTAACCTGTATGCTGCGCTGCAAGCGGCGGGGTGGGCTCCCAACGATCCGGCGCCGGTGGCCCCGACCGTGGAGGTGACCCCGAAGAGGAGCCCGAGTGGGTTCATAGCCCAGTACACTGGCAAGGAAGTGCGAGGACTGAACAAACCGTCTTTCGGCTGGAATTGGAAACAGACGGTTGGCCCGGATGCTGTTGACCGGAACCGTCTCGGAGTAGACGCATACGGGCGCCCGACGTCGATGCCAAAGCAGGAGCCTCTGACGGTCGGCTACCAAGTGGGTCAGTCCCAGGGTCCGGGCCCGGTGACCCCGAACCTGCCTTCCAGAGAGCTGCTAGACCAGCTGATCGCTGCGTATCAAAACTAAGGACTGTCGTCTGAGAGCGGTGAAGCGTCGGCTCCGGCTCAGAGTGCCCTGACGGACGCATCGAGGCCGGCCTATGAAGCAGGCAGCCTGGCCCCTAGCGTGAGAACTCGTCCGGTGATGGGATCAGGCGGTCTCTCGTCGTACGCAATGAGCGGTCAACCGGTGGTAGCCCGGCACAGTCAATGACTCCTCCAGTGCCGGATCTCCCGAAGTACGCCTCTCAAGGGACTCCAACCTACGCTGCGGGTGGACGACAAACGTCCCAGGCAAGTGGCTACCCGGCCTACACTTCCCGTAGCCAACCAACTTACGCCTTGGGCGGTGGATTACCTGCTTACGGGTCCGGCCATGGCCCGGCATCCTACGCACAAACAGTGGTCAACCGGTTTACGTTTCAAGCAGTGGCTTGCCCGCTTATGGAACCGGCGGTGGTCAACCGTCCTATGTGCCGGGTAGCGGTCAACCGACTTACGCCGTGAACGGTAGCCAGCCGGCCTATCCGACGAACCAAGGAAACCAAGCGTACGGCCAACCCGCTTACACGATGGGCGGGCCAACGACCTATGCTGGAGGAGATCAGCTGGCCGTAAGGAACAATTATCCGACTAAGACTGCCGTGGACAGTGCTTTGGTCTGGTCTACTTACGCCCAGCTTAGCGATCTGGATCTGTCCCGGTTGGAGGCGCATAAGGCCAAGGTGCTGCCGCTGTTCTACGGAGACAAGTGTTCGGTCGAGAAGGCTCGCGACTTCTGGGAGCAGTTTTGAGTCTCATACTGAAGGTCTCCCGGACAAGTCTCGGTTGCTGTTGTTTCAGCAAAAGATCCGTGGACCCATGTCGGAGCGGTGGTGGAGCAACTCGAGCATCCGGTCCTTCGACACGCTCCGAATCCGATTCCACAACCAGTTCTTGAGCCAGACCTCCGACCAACTTTGGGAACGCTTGCAGACGACCAAGAGGGAAAGAGGCGAGTCGGTTGAGGAATGGGGAGACCGAGTAACAGAACTGTGTAAGTCTATGGATTACCCCAACTCGCAGATGCGGTACCAGCTTTTCAGGCGTGGGCTACGCAACAAGCGGATGCTAGCGGCTCTCGATTCAAGTCCGGCCAACGATATCCCGGAAGCGTGTGAATGGCTGATGTTCAAAGACATGCACCGTCCTGTTGAAGAAGAGGACGAGTTTCTGGACGAGGCGCCTTCGGCCGGTAAAGCGTCGCCCATGACCGCCTCGCTGGATGCGATGACCCAGCCGCTTCGTGACTTCATGGAGAATCAACACCAATGGCAAGCGATGCAGATGCAGCCTGTTCAACAACCGCAAATGCCTCAGTGGCAAATGCAACCACCTTTGCGAAACCCCTCGCCGACGGTCATCCCCGGTCAACGCTCGTCCGCAACCAGGGAACGGTCGCCCTTTCCGAGGGATCTCTAATGAAGCGGACAGTCGAACCCAAGAAGAAATCCCGGTTTGCGGACGGTGTGGTTACAAAGGGCACGGCCGAGTGACTTGCCGACTGCCGACGGTGTGGACAGTACGGCCACATCCGGCTCGAATGTGACGGCACCGGCGGAAACGGCAACCCTGGCGGACTAGGTGGGGCCGCGAGTCCCGTGGCAACGGCTGCTATTTCTGCCAAGATCCAGGCCACAGGGTGAACGGATGTTCGGTCCTGGCCTCGCTGAAAGCCATGGTGCCCTCGGCGACGGTTCCTGCGTCCCAACAATGTTATTCTCGACGATGGACATCGCATCCGGCTACTGGAACGTGCCGATGCATCCGGGGAGCGTGTCCCGGACAGCTTTCACCTGCAAGTACGGTTTGTACGAGTGGCTGGTAATGCCGTTTGGGCTCTGTAACGCAGCYCCCCGCGTTTGAGCGGTYGATGGAGACTGTGCTCGTGGCGTGTGTGCTTGGTATACTTGGATGACTGCGTGATCTTCAGCAAGGACTTCCCGMCGCATCTTGTGCGGGTTCGWCARGTTTTGGAACGGTTCAAGCGAGYCGGYTTCAAGCTGAAAATGAAGAAATGTCACTGGGGACGGAGTCAAGTGGCTTTCCTCGGGCATATCGTSACGCCTACGGGCATCTWACCTAATCCTGAGAAGGTGAAAGCAGTCATGCACGTACAACAGCCCAGASACATCCAYGGAATCCGGTCCTTTTTGGGACTGACGAGCTACTTCCGGCGATACATCCCGGGGTACGCTTTGATTTCGGCTCCGCTGGAACGGTTGAAAGTAAAGGAGGCTCCTTTCGTGTGGACGGACGACTGTGAATCAGCCTTCCAACAGCTAAAAAGGGCGCTGATGARGCCACCCATCCTGGTCTACCCGGACGGCAAGAAGWGGTTCAAGCTCTATGTAGACTCGTCCCGATATGCCGTTGGGGMATGCCTGATGCAAGAATTGGACGGCCGCGACCGTGTCGTGGCGTACGCCAGCAAGTTACTGACCGGCTCGCAGAAAAACYGGATCTGCAAACAAGACGGAATATCCGAAATCGAGTGTTGGGGCGTCGTCTGGGCGACACGCAAGTTCCGGTGCTACCTCGACAAGAGAGAGTTCGACCTATACACGGACCATCAGGCCTATTCAGTGCTGGCAACCGGACCACGAATGCCAAGTTGGCACGGTGGGCGATGGAGTTGTCGAATCTCCAGTTCAAGGTACACCACAAGCCAGGGACGTCGATGGGCCACGTGGACGGACTGTCTCGGCTACCAGCTGACCGCGTAGATGCCCTGGCGATGGCCGACCTGCTGAATCCGGTTGAAAGCTCGGGGAGCGTGCCCTCCTCTTCTGTCGGGGAGCGCGCAGGGGCCCCCGAGGCCGGCGGAAGTGAACCGGGAGAGATCGCAGAAGACGGCTCGAGCCTAGCGTTTCACGAGGAAGACTCGGTTGAGGAAACACCCGCGACGGAAAGAGCCGAAAGTGGGCCGGATGAGCTCGAGGAGAGTGAGATGATGTCCCGAACTCCGACTACGGCCGTGGATGCGTTCGGACTTGATTTTGAGCAGTTTCGAGAGGAGCAGCAGAAGGTTTCCTGGATTAAAGCGTTGTACGCCTTCCTCACGGCTAACGCCCTGCCTCTAGACCCGTACCTCCGAGCCCGAATCGTGAAGATGGCATCGCGCCATGAGGTGAAGAACGACTTGGTCATGAGGCGCGTGAACCTGCCGGCTCGCGTAGGTCCGGCTCGATCCGTGACCGTCCCGGTGGCGCCACTGAGTTAGGTTGAGACCATCTTGCACTTCTGCCACTCGGATGTGCTCTCGTCACACTTGGGTCTGACCAAGACGCTGGAGAAAGTCAAGAGTCACGCTTATTGGCCCGGCTGGCGCAAGGACGTCGCCGAGTACCTGAGGGGGTGCGCCACTTGCGGAAGCGGAAAGGGCTCAAGACCGTGGCGTGCTGGTCGGATGCAACGAATGCCGGTCGCTGACCTCTCCKGACCGTTCKCTTTATTAGTGGTCGACGCGGTCGGTCCACTCCCGGTGACCGAAGCRGGGAACCGTTATATTCTGGTCTTCGCGGATTACTTWACGCGGTGGGCCGAAGCGTTCGCCGYGGGCGCTTTAGATTCTATCACGTTCGTCGACGTGATGATCAATGGCGYGGTGTCCCGGCACGGCGTGCCGTCCCGGTTGCTAAGCGACAACGGCTCGAACTTCACCTCGGACGTGGCCAAGTCGTTCTACCAGACACTTGG
The DNA here is from genome assembly GCA_000500225.2 of Phytophthora pinifolia. Taxonomy (NCBI): domain Eukaryota; phylum Oomycota; class Peronosporomycetes; order Peronosporales; family Peronosporaceae; genus Phytophthora; species Phytophthora pinifolia. Next base: position 9,197 of record AWVW02044210.1, read on the forward strand.
TATCAAGAAACTGTACGGGTCGGCCTATCACCCGCAGACGCAAGGGCTCGTCGAATGGTTCAACGGAACACTCATCGGAATGCTAAGAATGCACGTGAGCGAGGCACAGACGGACTGGGATTTGTATCTGCCCAGAGTTTTGTTCGCCTACCGTACAGCGTACCATGAAGCGCTTGGCGACACGCCATTCTTCTCGCTCTATGGGCGTGACCCGGTGCTGCCGTTGGATGTGGCCTTCTTGAACTTGGGAAAGAAGTACCGGAGCAACGAGGTCGCTCAATATCGGCAGGACCTCTACCGGTCCCTGAAAGAGTCACGGTCGCTAGTGGAGAGACAGCTAGTCAAAGCCCAAGATCGGTACCTGCAACGGTTGAGCGAGCAGGTAGCCGTGGACTACCAAGTTGGCAACCCGGTCTGGGTGTACCAGTTCTTCAGAGCCAAGAGAGGTGAAGCCCGGACGAAGAAGTTGGCGTTCTCCTGGCACGGTCCGTACCGTATCGCCGACAAAGTCGGGGAGAACGCCTATCGCATCGACATTCCGTCACACCCAAACAAGATAGTCACGATAAATGTGAACAGGATGAAGCCTTTTCGAGGACGGTGGACCAGACCCTTCATGGACGAAGTCCCGGATGGACTGGACGCGGAAGATGACGAAGTGGAAGACGGTCCACTAGAGGAATCTTACATCCCAGAGTCGAGCTTTGTGGAACGGTTAACGGTCGGCCGCGACGACACTATCTTCTCGGGCGTTGACTCGCCTTTGCTAGAAGTGGTAGCCAAGCGCTCAATCAACGCTGGAACGGAATACCTTGCGCTGGCGGCGAACTACGAGATGTTTTGGTTATCTCGAGCGTCGTTGAGCCCCGAATATCGCGACTTGGTGACAGCTTACGAACAGTCGGAGCGGAAGAGGCCCGGTCTACCGGCGTCTAAGCGGAGTGCACGGTTGCGAGACGCTAATGCGGACGTGGCCGACGACGAATTACTCTTGTTGTAGGTCGTCGTGAAGAGCAGATGGTTTTGAGTTCGTCGGCACGGTTTGGATTGATGTATCACGGATCGAACTCAAGAGCGGGACGATGGAAGGAAAGTGGAGGAAAAGTAGAATTGCGTGTTTATTTTTTTGTGTTTGTTACGGGGCGCCTCATCACCGGAAGAGAAAAGAAAACGACGGCTGTGCGTCCCCACCCTTTGCGCTTGCACCGGCGCGTTACTTGGACTTGTCAGGACTCGGGGTCTTGGGCCCAGCCTTCAAGGAAAAAGCGGCCGGAGATTTGGAGACGTCCGGCTTCATAGGCTCGGACGAGTCGGCCTTGACGGTAACCTCTTCGGCGTCGGACTGGTCACCGCCTCCCGTTCCCGCGTCTTCGTCGTCGTGGTCGCAGGCCTCCTGGTCCTCGTCCTGCTCGGACTCCGACTCGACGACCCGGCGCTTTCGCTTCGGCGACTCAGGCTTCTCTTCGCCGGCCTCTTCGAGCTCGTCGTCACTGTCGTCCGTGAGCCCGGTGTGCCCGGTTTGCTTGATCACGGTCGCCCGAGCTTTGCCCGATCGACGGATCGGTTGGTCCGGTGGCAGCACGGTGACACTTCCCGACGCGTCCTCGTATTCCGAGTCGTCCTCGCGGAGCTCCGAGTCGCTGAAGATCCGGTCCTCGAGCGCCGGGCGGTAGGTCCACTTGTCCCACTTTTTGTGGAGCCGCTTCTGGATCGCGCGGAGGGCCTTGTTCGACAACAGTTGCTTCCAGACGCCATTGCTGGTGTTTCCAACCCAAGATGCGCGGGCGGGCGGTCCACCATAGACGTCGTACGCGATCCGAGCTAAGGCTTCGTCCGTGAGCCGGAGCTTGGGCTTCTTGGCAGGGTCGAGAGCGCCGGTTTGCTCCAGCAGCTCGGGGATGGACGAGAAACCGTCTTCGTCAGTCCGCAACGGATCGAGAGCCCGGTCAACCGTGCGTTGGTACCGGGCCACGTCCTTCCTGAGCAGAGAAACCAAGTCCTGAGCAGATTTGACCTTGATGTTCGCGGCGTGCTTGGCCGGCTGTCCTCCCCATCCACATGAGCGTATCGTGAGACAACGTCTCGAACGCCTCTAAGAAGCCAAAATACCCCAGCGTCTCGACGTTCTTCGATAAGAAAACCAACCGTGCCGCAATGGCCTTGGCCTTCTGCTTCCGACGGTACTCGGCGTCATCCGAAGGTGGGTAAAGCGCGCACAAGAAGAAGTCCTCCCGGTACCGCATGAAGAACCGGTAGTGGGCCAAGTGCAGATCCGGGTACTGAACTGGGTCATACCAAGCTCGTCGACCGGCCCAAGGATATGCCAACCGGTATGGAGGCTTCCCCGTCTTCGCGGCCTCGCGCAGGAGCCGGACCATGTCCTTCTTGATGCGCTCCTGCGTATCCGTGGGCAAGTTGAGCGAATAGAGCGCTAGCTCAGCTCCCCGGGCCTTCTTCTTCGACGTGGTCTTCTGTTTCTTGGCGGGAGGAGACCAGTGAGACTTACTGTGGGTGCGGGACGCGGGACGCTTGGGCGGGCTCGCCGCGCGGTCAAAGATGGCGCGTGGAGCCACACCATGCGCGTGGGCGGAGGAAGGATCAGGACCGAGGCCGCCAGCGCCAGAGGCGTCGAGTCGCGGCCGGTCAAGACGGCCAGCGCTAGGTCGTCCAGGGCTTCCAAGCCCGCTGACGCGTCATTCGCCGCCAGAAAGGGGCGCATGCGACGCCAAAAGTCGACCTGCGCGACGGCAGCGTCATGGCCGTCCGCGCTGGAGTCCTCGAGAAGCCCACGCAGCTGGTCTTCGGCGGGGGCCCGAGAGGAAGATGCGGCCTTGACCATGGCGAACGAGAGCGGAGATGTCTTAGGCGAAGCTGGGGCTTGAAAGGCGAATTTTTGAATGGGGTGCCTCTCGTTGCGAGCGGGCTTCCCTGCTCCCTTTCGCCCGGAAAGGCAACTTTCAGAGAATTTGACCCGGTTGAAGAAGTCACCTCCCATCACGGTCAGTCTGGGACATGACTGGGACGGGCCATATGGGTGCTGGCACAACCGTCAGGCGAACCGTCCTCCGGCCCGGATCGGTCTTACGGCCATCGAAGTCTCTTGCGGATGCTTGTCGAGAGAACGGTGAATGTCTTCGCTCCGGGAAGCAGGTTTAGTCCTCGGCTGAAGGAGACGAGCTGACCGCGCGCCCGGCAAACCCGCTCCGCCTGCTCATTTTTCGATTGGAGCCGAAAAGGCGAGTCACTAAGGGGAACGGTCAGTTAGGGGCCGGTCTTCTTGCCGCACTTGGCAATGGTGTTCTAGGTAATATTTGTCGACGAAAGAGACAAATTATGACAGGTCTGCGTTGCCTGTCGTTTCGGCAATCTTTCAAGCTTGAACTGGACCCTGCACCAATGATATCGTGGGTCGAAGCCTCCTTCCAAAAACATATCTCTACGTCGACCTACAGATGACCACGGAAAAATACACTAAACTAAAAAATACGCCATGCGACAGATCTGATCTTCTGATTCCGATACAAATCAATATATCTATTTCATCCAATAAGATGAATATCTCACCACATTTTGTACCAATCCGTCTCGAGCAATATTTGTTGGACAGCGCAGCGCCACACGTCCGGCCAGCATTCAAGAACAGGAGCAATGCGTGCTAAGCGCTCTTACAAGATTCAGTTTAAGCGCCAGGTGCTTCGCAGAATTGCTGAGGTTGGTGTTGATGTCGCAATCAAGGATAGCAATCCACGCTGGACTGTTCGCGATTGGGTCAAGAACGAAGAGAAGATCATGAGTTTCAGCGGCTCGCAGAAAAGTAAAACGATGAAGGGACAAGGAAGGAAGGAAATGATTCCATTTTCACACGCACTAGTTCTGTATATGAAAGACGAACGCCGCGATAACAACGTAAGTTTTGCTATTTTGCTTCATATCGAGTTATAATCGTTGTTAAATTTGAACTTTTGTTTTGTAGCTTGTTACGACCAGAATGATGATCGAGTACATGAAAGAGCACCAGTACGCCTGGTTGATAGAGTATCTAAGCACGAAGAAGAGCGAGGCGAGTGGACAGAAAGCTCTGTTTAAGTTGTGCCAACAATTTGCAAAACGGTAAAGTTTGTTTTTCAAAGCTAAATTAATTTAACTTAACATGGTTTTAGGCATGGTTTTTCTTCACAGGTTCCTGTTACAAGCAAACTGTCAGATAGTGATTTGATTGAAACCCAGCTTGCTTTCTCGTTGGACTTCTGGGGCCGTCACTGGAAGACGCCTTTGACCGAGATTTATAACGTCGACGAGGCCTCCATTTATTATGAGATGGCACCCAAGAAAGGGTGGGCTGGGAAGGGAAAAATGGATTCGGCAAGGGTGACGGGTTTGACGAAGCACCCAGGTCGTATGACAGCCGTTGTGACTATACGCGCGGACGGTAAGTTTTCTTTTTGTTTAAATTTTATTGTTTTCTAATTGTTTTAATTGCATAGGCAAAAAGCTTCCACTCCTGTTTATAATTAAGGGCGTGCCCAGTGGTGATATCGAGAAAGCCGAGCTGAAACGGTATCCACCCTCAGGAGAACGCTTGGATGGACAGTTGCTGCTGGGAATTTTACGCAAGCGAATTTATAACGCGTGAGTTGGACGAACCTGCTGTCATCCTTGCCGACAACTTCGACTGCCACGTCTCCGAGGAAGGAAAGCAGGTCGCTGCGGAAAAGGGGGCCGCTCTGGTAGATCCACTACCCGCAAACTGCACGTCCACGTGCCAGCCGCTCGACGTCGGTGTGATGGGACCGCTCAAGCCATCGCTGCGCAGCACGTGGGTGCATCGCAAGAGCCACAGGACAGCCAAGGAGAAGCGCCTCGATATTATCGAGCGCACCATCATTGCTTGGAACAGCATTACTGAAAAAACTGTGCGCAGTAGCTTTGAGAAGGCAATCCCGCGACAGTTTGAAGCTCTAGAGTTCATGTAGCCATTCCAATTGGACTTTTTCATGAAGAAAAGTGACGTCTGTTTTTGCGGACTTTGAACTTTTTCTAGACTCTAATCTGACTTTTAGCCAGTAATTTTCAATGGCGTATTTTTTAGTAGCATATGGAGGATAGTGGTAAGTGCTGGCGTATTTTTCCGTGGTTATCTGTATACCAATTGAAGGCCGGAATTTGACTTGTATTCAGTATGGTCTGCAGCTCAACCGTCAGCGATTCGGAAAGGTCCGGACTATTGCCATAGAGCATATCAAGAATTAAAGATGGGTTATAGATTTTCAAGAGTACAGCCACTTTCGGAAATTCTGGCCATTCAGGCGCACACACGCGCGACCGCATGTGAGCTGAATGGCGTGCCTGGCGCCGGTTCCCACAGAGCCCCAAGGCCCTCCAAGCGCTTCGTACAGCTGCCCAAGCGTTCTGGCTCGCTGCTCCTGTCCTTGCCAGCGTCCAAGCAGTCTCCTGTGATGTGATATCGCCCGGCAGGGCGGGTACCATGCTGTCCGATCAACCAGTCAGGACATGGTGTCTCGTGCTGTTTCACTAACTTACACTCATGTTCAATTGTGCTTCTGTGGGTTGCCACTGACATTTGTGCTCTCCTTGCTACACTACTGCAGATTCGATGATATCGTTTTCTTCGACACCAGACCCTTGCCTTTGCTTCTTTCTTCCGCACTTGTTAGCACCCAATGTTCCGCTACTAACCTCCATTTCACGCAGGACATCGTGTGTCAGCAGACGACCGCCCACAGAGACGCGTTTGCGCTTCTTGGCCAAGTTCTTGCGCGGCGGTGCTGGCAGCTTCAGTATCTC
>KV733689.1:0-16686 GCA_000500225.2 Phytophthora pinifolia
TTGAACGAGCCGTCGTCGGAGCCAGACGCGAGCAGGTAGGCGACGTTGCGGTTCCACGAGATCACGTTCACGTCGTCGTCGTGAGCAGCGACGTCCAGCATGCTGCCAGCCTTCCGCCGGGTGTCCCAAATGCGCACGGTGCGGTCCGCCGAACACGACGCGAACACGGACGCCTCGGTAGGGCTCCACTGCAGGTCCTCCACCGAGCTCTTGTGGCCCGTGAAGGGCACCTTGTCCACGCTCCACGCACCCTCCGAGTTGGCCCAGAGGTAGATGAACTTGCTGCAGTCGCCCGTGACCATACGGCCGGCCTGCACGGGAGACCAGTCCATGGCGAACCCCTCGTCCGCGTGTCCCGAGAACGTGTACAAAGGGGCCTGCTTGGCCGGCAACGGAGCGCCGGCCTTGCCGTCCAGTGACTCGAGCTGCTTGGCGATGTCCCAGAGGTGCACCTTCTTGCGGTCCGACCAGGTGGCCACGATGTTGGACGACTGCGGCATGCAGCGGATGCGGTTGACGCCTCCCGGGTGCGGGATGGACCGCGACTCGAGCACGGGGTCGCCCTCCGTCTCGTTCTCGTCGTCCGAGTCTTCGTCCTCCGAGTCCGAGTCGTTACTGTGCTTGGTCTTGTGCAGCTCCGACATCTTCATGACCGTAATCTGGTTATCGTCGGCGTTGGTGGCCTGCGTGCCAGCCACCATGAACACCGTCATGGGGAAGCGCGTGCGCACGGCGCCGAGGTTGTCGCGCACTACATCGATGCTGAGCGAGGGCCACTCGGCCGTCATGGCGTAGTACATGTCGTAGGCGCTGCTGTCGTAGTCCAGCACCTCGTCGTCCTGCAGCTTGTCCACACCTGGCATGAACACCTTCTTCACTTGCTTGTCCTCCTGCTCTTCGTCGTCCATGTCCACGTCAGCAGAGGCAGCGGCCTCGCCGTCCACGACCTCCTCGTCGCCTTCGCTCTCGACCATCTCCTCGTCCTCCATGTCGTCTCCAAACGGGTCCTCAAAGACCAGCTCCTCGTCGCCATTCGGCTGCTGCGTTGAGTGGCGCTTCACGTCACCCGAGAAATCCGAGGCTGCGCGCTTGCTCATTGCTTTGCTCTATCTATTGACAGCGACGTAGGAACCCTCGCTTCCTGGGCTGACGGTGCACTGCAGTCAGTAGCGATACGCGCCGAATGACAGGTCGCAGGCCAATGCAGGTCACCGACGGTGCAACTTGCCTGATTGGCCATAATTGACTGGAGTGTAGAACATTAAATTGCGTTCCGAACACCAACTACGTCTTTAAAATCACATGAGCGAAGTACGTTTTTAAGAGCGCACTAAGTACGCATTTTTCAGAACGAGCGGCTGGAACATGTTGAGCTTTTTACGCTGTCCGGCGGCTCTAGTGCCCCGCAGGGCGCTCGGGGCAGCACGAGGCAAGCACAGCAAGGAAGGGCTGGAGCTGCGCAACTCCGTCAGGTAAACGGCAGTCCGTTAGACAAGCTAGGCTTCACTATGGAACTCACACTGCCGATGCTGCTCTGAACAGGAGGCTTGACTACGACGGATACCTCTGCGGCTTACTACTGCCGGTGAAGACACGTCCCGCCTTCTTTGCAATTGTGCGTTGGGTGTATTGGATGGTTGTTGCAGTGCGTTTGGAAATTATTTCTGACGGGCTGACGGACTCCTTTGGCAGCGCGCGCTCAACGCCGAGGTCGCGACCATCAAGGACTCAGTGCACAGCAACCAGATCACGGGCAAGATCCGCATGCAGTGGTGGCGCGAGCGGATCTACAACTTGTATGAAGTGTCGGCCGCGGCGGGTGCAGAACGGCCCGAGCAGTCGACAGCGCTGCTGCGAGGTCTGGACCAGGCTGTTCAGGGGCATGACTTGACTCGCCGGTGGTTTGAGCGGCTCCTGGACGCACGAGACCAGGATCTCGACCGCGAGGTAGTGCAGAGCTTGCACGAGCTCGAGTTGTACGCCGAGCAGACGGCCTCGTCGCTGCTGTATCTCACGCTGGAGTGTCTCGGTGTTCGCGACGACACGGCAGACCGGGTGGCAGGCCACGCCGGTGTGGCTATCGGCCTGGCAACGTTGCTTCGAGGCACGCCGTATCACACGTCACGGCAGCAGTCCTACCTGCCCGAGGACCTCATGAACAAGGTACGGGTGATCTCGTCGTAGGTTTGGATTCCGGAATCCTTCTGCTAAAACGTTGGCTTATGTTGCTTGTTCGGCTTCGAGCAGCATGGTATCACCGAGGAGGACCTTCTCGCTGCCATGGAGGACCCGAAGCTTGGCGAGAAGGTGTCGCCGGTGGTGTTTGATGTCGCCTGCCGCGCGATGGAGCACCTCCACCAAGCTCGCTCGCTGCGGACAGAGCTGCCGAGCGCGTCACGCAGTGCGTTCCTGCCGCTGGTGAGCTCCTCCCTGTACTTGAAAGACCTCGAGGCAGCCAACTTCAACGCCTTCGCACCGGAACTTCAGCAGCGAAACATGCTACACATGCACTTTCAAGTGTTAAAGCACTTCTTCTTGCGCACATACTAAACTCAGCACAAGCACTCAAAATACACTATACGATGCATGTCACTTCCTTCTTTATCGGCTTCTTGCCTCGTATTTAGCTGGAGCTTCTACCGCTGGTCTCGGATCCTACTCGCTCGATTGAGCTGCTCTCCTAATACCTGGCATCTTGTAGCTCCTCGCCCGGGTTTAAGATATACACGGAAGCTGAGCCCTCGTCCCTCGTAGCTTCACACATGGAGCCCGGCTCGCGCTTCGTCCTCTCGACTATAGGCAAGCCATACCTAATTCCTCTGTTTCTTGGACGATCCTACTGCTTTGTTGCCACTCGAGCTGCCTTGCTGTTGTTGCTGCTGGCCACTGGATGACCGCCGCTTGGCGTCCAGAGCCGCCAGTTGGCCCTGCAACTGATCCTTCTTGAGTTTCACGCGGTTCTCGAACTCGAAGCCGCTCTTGAAGTAGTCGAGACGCGACGGCGCCGAGATGTGCAGCAACTCCTCCTCAATAGCACACGCCTAAAACATAGCAACAATAATCAGTAAAAATGCAGTCTTCAGCTCTTCCTCCCCGGACAGGTAACGAGCTCACCACTTGCAGCAGATCTTCGTAGGTGGAGCAGCGGCTGGTGTAGGCATCGCGGATCTTGGAGCGCACGGCCTGACGCTCCTCAATAGTGAGGTACATGCGCCAGTCCTGCATGGTGGAGGACTGGGACACGCTACGCGTGGCGGTGGTGGCGCTCAGGTTGGTGCTGGCCACGGAGGATCCCCCGCCCACGGCTGAGAGGCCGCTGCTGCCCCCGCGGAAGGCAGCGGCGCCCGCCGGGCGGTTGTACACACCCGACGACGTCACGGCGCGCAACATCTGCGGTGGATTCGTGTTGGGCGTGGCGTGCAGCACGGACGGGATGGAGCTCATGTTGTTCATGCCCACGCCCAGGTGGCTGGCCAGCGCGTGGCCGTGGCCCACGCTGCCTGCTGCTCCACCGCTTAGCGTTCGCTTCAGCGACGGGATGGACTGCGCCGAGCCGTTCGACGGGTCGTTCTTCATCTGCCCGAGGTTCATGGCGCCGCTATAGCTGCTACCCTTCATGAAGCGGGGGAGTTCAAATGAGGAACAACCGTGAAGAATCCGGGCTGCAAGTCCTCCCATTGAAGTTCTATACACTGTTACATTGCAAATGTTTGTCGTGGAACATCAATACAAATATGATGTTGCGACGATTCTAAGAGACTATATGATGGGACAATAAATAGTTTAGTTGTTATTGTGTATGAAAACGATATCTGTACCCTTTATAAAACAGCTGGCTTTCTTGCAACGTGCGCAAGGCAATTGTTTGATATTCAGCTGATGCAGCAGCAGCCTCCCTTGTTATTTGCTACAGAGGATCGTGCGGCCACATCACGGGCTGGAACGAGTCACAGAACTCATCGAAGAGCATGTTCAGCGACGTCTCCATCGCTAGAACTTGTGCGGTAGAAGCTGCTGCAGTTGGTGCTGCCGTACCGCCAACACCAGCAGTAGCTCGCCGTTTCCACTTCCGCGCGAGTTCTCGCGTCTTGGCAGCTTGGATTTCGCGTTGCAGGTGGCCCGATCGACTGGCGCTGGCAGTAGCGACGGCCTCGGCGTTAGCCGCCTGCCACTGCTGCCGGATTCTCATCGGTGGGTTCCGCTTCTTGCTCTTCGGTTTCTGCTGCTGCTTTTGCAATTGCTGCATCTGGACCGTCGACCGAAACTTCTCGCGCCACTCGTCGCTCAGCACGTATCCGTACTCGTACTCGCCGTCTTGCTCGGCGTCCTCTTCTTCGGCGTCGTGCACATCAACTGCAGCGGCGAACGAAGGCCCATCTGGCCAATAACACGGCGTTGCAGTTGCTGCTTGACATCGTACCGGCACAAACGTTGTCGGTGTCAGCCACCGCTGCTGTTGCTCGGAGAATACCCTTGGCCAGGCCTCTGGGAACGGGAACGGCGGCGGGATGAACGAGCCGTTCATCGTTGTGTTAGAATTTCTAACTTAGAAACAACTCCGTATGTTGCGTCAATGCTGATGAGTTGAGCAACTTCCGCTCGCTGCGCAACTTTACCAGCTTGCTGGCGCATCGCCAACCAAGCAGCTCCAAAATTGCGAATCAACCGACATGCCTCCCCAGAAGAAGCGCTCGCGTGGAGCCACCGGCAAGGCGCCCCAGAACCCCAAGGCTGCGGAGAATGAGAACCACGAAGTGGAGATGATGGAGGACGACTCGGACAGCAGCGACAGCGAGGACGACCTCACGTTCGCGGCGCAAGAAGAACAGGACGACGACGACTCGGACGACGACATGGACGGCGGAGAAGCCACTTCAGCCGCCGGTGGCGATGTGAGCGTGGACTTTCTGTTCTCAGACCCGCGCGAGGCCCACTTCCACAGCGTCAAGCAGTTCCTGCTTGCCTACCTGCCGCCCTCGCAGCCCTTCGACGTGTCCGGCCTGGCCAACGCCGTTGTGGGCCAAGTCACGGCCGGCACCATGGTCTGCGTGGAGGGCGAAGACGACGTGTACGGCTTCATCACGGCGCTCAACCTCAAGAGCTTCGGCAGCGAGACCAGCATCCAGCAGGTGCTGCAGTACGTGACCAAGAAGTGTCCAGCCGCCGATCTGCTCAGGCTGCAGCAGATCCTCAGCTCCAAGAACGTGGGTCTTGTGCTCAACGAGCGCATGGTGAACCTGCCGTACCAGCTGGTACCGGCGCTGCACTCGGCGCTGCACGAGGACATCGAATGGGCCGTCCAGAACGAGGATACGGAGGAGCTGCGCAACAGCTTCAAGATGGACTACTTCCTCATCCTCGCCACGTGCACGGAGGAGAAGAGCGGCAGTAGCGACAAGAAGAAGGGCAAGAAAACCAAGACGGCGTACGAGCAGACGGCCAAGTTCTTCCACAACTTCGAGGACGAGTTCCTCGAGCAGGAAGCCGAGCTCACCTTCGCGTTCGACACGCCGCTCACCGAGCGCGAGCGCGTAGACAAGAGCAGCAAGACCACGGTCGTCATGCTGCTCGAGCGCGAGAAGCACAAGGCGGCCCTGGCCAGCATTTCGGCGATGATCAACGTGTAATTAGAATATTTAGCGCTCACGTTTGACCCAGCCCCATTATCCAGTCTTTGACTTTGAAGGTGCACGTTGTTGAAGTTGCACCAGTCTGGTCGCTGTTGCTGTAGTAGTATCGTAGTTATCCGTACTGCCTCGCGCCTCGAGAGAGATGCCATGCTTCCAGTACGAAGGTCCTTCCCATACGTGGTGACAACGGCGAGGCCTGCCACTCGTCTTGGACCTTCGGGCAGCCAACGAATCGATCGTCGTTGTTATCGGAGTTCGTTTGGGTTTCATGTGAGGCCTCTCTTACTTTGGTGCGACGGGTTGGTGGAGCTACTCGTTCTTTACTCGATCCAGCGACTCGGGCGAGAAAGCTGCCAGCTTCTCTTCTGTAGTGCTTGCAATTTTGCTCGTTGTTTCGGGACTGGGGAAGCTTGCTTCAAATCCAATCGCTCTTCGGTGGTTTCAGCGTTCGCCATGGCTAAATCTTTCAGTACTGCGCGCTGGGTCTGGTCTTGCAGCTTTCTGGCTGCCGACAGGATAGTTGCGTCGCTTTCCTCCTGCCGCTTTTAAATCGAGGCATACATCTCGTCTTCAATCTATGCAGCTTTGTTAAGATGCTGCTGCTGGAAGACCTCCAAACGCAACGCGTCTGCACACGCATCGAGCCTGCAATAATTCTCAGCAGTCTTCGAACCGTGAAGTACATATTTGCACGCACCTCGCGAATCAGCCGAATCTGACTCTCCAGCGCACGCTCCTCTTGCTTCTTCAGAAACTTGAGCTCGTCCACAGCATGTGTTGGCAGCTAACAAGCACACCACAATTAATCTCACCCAAAACGGAGACACAGTATGTTAGAAGTATAACGTACTGGAATCACGCTGCGCAGAATGTCTCTTCATCTGTTCCCGCTGCTTGAGGTGCTGCTTCGACGCCGATGCGAGGAGTGGCGTCGCTCTGCAATCGTCCTCGACGACTTCCGCCCCCAACTGAGCTCCACCTCCTTCTCTCGGACTGAGTCGCCGACGCTGAGGGTCTTCCTTTTGCATGGGTCGGTTAAGAAAGATGCGGCGCAGGCGTTTGAACTTCTGCTGCGCCACACACGGACTAAAGTTGCTATGACGCGCAGGAGGAAGGCCGAGGTTCAAGGCAATACAACAGCAGCACTTGAGCAGTGACGGATTGGAGCCCGTTGATTGGTGGAGCATGTTGAAGTTGATGCTTCGTGACGAGATGCCAGTCTGTTTTTGAGCCATCATGGGTGTCAAGTTCTTTACGTACGCAAGGTTCGTAGTGGTGCTCGTGAGCAGGATGATGGCGACGTTGCTCCATGTGGGCACTTGTCTCTTCGCCGAGAGGACTCGAGATCTACTGGGCAAGCCTCGCGTGGAGCAGAAGCTGCTGGACACTGAGAACATCGACGATGCGGCGGAGAAAGAGGTCGCCGACTGGGCGTCTTCGTCCGATGAGGACGCGTGGGAGGCTGGAGGACGCGACCTGCTGGACAAGAACGCAAAGCGACGCCACGAAGCCTCCGAGTCCAGCACTGAAGACGAGCTGATTGAGTTGAGCGACGGAGAGGACAACTCGTCGCTGCAGTCGACGCGACGGCGCTCAACTCTGGCACTCTTCGTCTCCAGACAAGATAACCAACATCGCTGATACTTCGCTTCTGCTGAGCCATTGCAACGACACTCATTCTATGAGAGGGGTCTGCTCAAGAGGATAAACTACTTGCAACAAGTGCCGCCAGCAAGTCGTTTTTTCTTTTCCGCCAATCAGCGTCCTCCATAGCTTTTCATGGCCTTCCTCCTGGCCGTCGTCGTGGCCATCGCGTGCGTGTTGGTGCTGGCCATCCAAGTGCCGGGCGTCGCAGCTGTCTCCGCTAACTCGCTTGACTTCAAACGCCTCGGAGCATTCGATGAAGACGAAGATGAGGAAGCTGAAGCTGAAGACTGGGACTTCATGGATGACGACGCTATCCTGGGGCTCTCAGGGCCGCAATTTGGTGGCAATAGTGAAGATACCAAAGCGAATGACGAGATGTGCGTGGATTCGCTGCCCGTTGAGCTTGTGGACGACAATTACTGCGACTGTGAAGACGGCAGCGACGAGCCCACCACGTCGGCATGTTCCCACGTGCTTCTGGACTCAGAGACGCCTCCGTTCGGCCTGCAGTTCGTCTGCAAAGCCGACGACAAGCTGGTGGCCCTGGCCTTCCTTGGTGACGGGGTCTGTGATTGCTGTGATGGCAGCGATGAAGCCGTGGGAGTGTGCGTTGACACTTGCACGACAGAGTGGCAGCGGAGACTAAACGAGCTGCGAGGAAGGATGGAAGTGGTGCAGAGGGGCCGCACAATTCGCCAAGAGTACTTGAGAAACGCCGTGGTGAAGGTGGAGCAGCTGAAAGATGACTTCGAGCGGCTTGCTGAGGCCTATCAAACAGGCCAGCGGGCGTTTGAGGAGCAGCAACGTCGCGCCCAGCACAACCCGGAGCTGCGGGGGCAACTGGAGCGGTCGTACAATGTGCTGCGGAGAGTGCAGTTCGTCACGTACGTCCAGAGCCGTGTAGTGGATCAACGCACCTTCTCGGACGCGACCTGGAAACCTGCGTTTGTGGAGCTCGTGGGCCAGTGCTTCACGTACGCGGTGGACGAGAAGCAGCTCAAGGGGGGAACCCCCAACGTCATCCCGCGAGAGTACGACACGGTACTGTGTCCGTTCCAGAACGTCTCGCAGACTGAGCCGTCGTATCCCCGCTGGACGAAGGCGGAGCGGCAAACCAAAGTGGGAGCTCCAGACAGTGAAGGGGACGACGAGGTTCCTCGCCCCATCGGCCTGGGGGTCTGGAAGGAGTGGCAGGACTCGGTTGGCTTTGCGCGAGTGCAAGAGTATACCCACGGCGAGCCCTGCGCTAATGGGCAGGAGCGCCAGACGCGCGTGGAGCTTTCGTGCGGTCTTCGGAACCGCGTGGTGTCGGTGGAAGAGCGTGACATGTGTCAGTACGAGATTCGTTTCGAGACCCCGGCAGCCTGTGAAGCAGCCGAACAAGAGGCGCTATCAGATGAAATCGATCAAGTCGAGCGCTTCCCCGAGGAACGACAGCAGCGGGAGATCAAGAGTCGTCTGCATGAAAGTCACGAGGAGCTCTAGGATCAGAGAATAGAGCGGTGCTGACACGGTTTCCTTCATCTCGACTTCAGCCGGTTTGGTCTTCGTGTGTCTTCCTCTTGATTGTGGCTGCGGAGCGCTGCCTCCTCTTCCTCGCTGAGCCATCGCTGGCGTTCCCCGCGAACAAAGTGCCCGTACCTCCATCGCGCATTGTCTCCTTGCCCTCCGAAGCCGTAACACCCGACGCCTTCGACGAACCCGCTGGCAAACCGTCCTCGAAGACGATGTCCGTTCGTGTAGAGCAGCTCGCCCTCGCCATGCCGCACGTTCTTCACGAACTCACCGACATACCGCACCACTCTGTAGAGCCCCATCTTCCCTCCTGCTGCGAGCGTAAAGCTAGGAATGTCCTTTTCCAGCATGTCCTTGGTCATCAAAGTGTCGAGCTCTAAGGGAAGATACACACGCTCACCATGGCCATGAAGCTGGCCATTGGCCCATTCCCCCCGCCACAATTTCCCGTCGGGCGAACGAAGAGCACCCTGTCCGTGGAAGCGACCCCGCAGCACGCTTCCTTGGTATGTTGTTGTCCCTCGCCCGCGGTGCCAGCATCCAGAGCCCTCTGGGAACTCAAACTCGCCCTGCCACTCCCAATTCACTCGCTGCTGTGGTTCCTTTCGTGCTTTCGCCGCTATCTCCGGCCGTTCGTCTGCCGTGAACTCGAAGGTAATGTTAGCTTCTCCAGTCTGGTGGCCATTGCAGTATCCTCCATCGTACACCAAAGCACCTCGCCCACCGCTCTCCTTGCTCTTTCCATGTGGCTTGACGATAACTGCGCTCGTGTGAATGCCACGGCCGTGCATCTGATCATCGACCCAATCCCCCTCGTATCGATCTCCATTCGCAAAGATGCGCAAGCCCTTGCCATGGCGCTTGGAACGGACGAATGTGCCCTCGTAGACACCTCTGTCGCGGTACACGTAGCGCCCCTCTCCGTGGAAATCCCCTTTGTCGAAGTTGCCATCGTACGTATCGCCGTTCGCAAACCTCATGGCCCCCGGGCCTCTCTGCAGCCCCCGTTCGAAGATCCCCACAGCCGTACAGCCATCACGTTCGAGGACACCTGTGCCATGAGGCTCGTCACTTTCCCACGAACCTTCGTAGCGTCGCCTAGTTGCCTTGTCCCCGCCATACTTTCGAGCTCCTTGTCCGTGCCGCTTTCCGTCGACGAACTCCCCCACGTACGAGCCGTGGATGCCTCCAGGTCCATACGACATCCGGCCAAAGCCGTGGAAATTGCCAAGTCGGAACCCGCCTTTGTACGTCGATCCATTGCGAAAGCGCAGCTCTCCCTGGCCGTGACGCAGGCCTCGAACAAACGCCCCGTCGTACACATCTCCCGAAGCCCCATAGACGCAGACGCCTCGACCATCGTACAGCCCCTGCTTCAGCTCGCCATCGTATTGATCTCCGCTTCGGGTCTGCCACGTTCCACGACCGTGTTTAGCACCACGTGCAAAGTCCCCCTCGTACTTCTCACCACGTAGCCACTGCTTGGTCAGCGGGTGCTGGGATTTTGGCACGCGTAGCACGCCGAAGCCTTCGAAGAGGTCGTTCACGAACTCGCCCGTGTAGCTCCCACCTGACCCGAACGTGACAACTCCTCGGCCGTGACGCTTGCCATCCACCCACTCGCCGTCGTACACATCTCCAGTCGAGTACTTGAGTCGACCACGCCGATGAATGGAGCCATCGTCGCCGAGCCGCCACGAGCCAACACTGAAGATCACGTTGCCTCCTGCCTTGACCGCCGGTTCGCCGTCGCTCATGTTTCCAGCAGTTAGTGGGCCTGGGAACGCACACAAAGAAAAATAGATCCACACTGCGGCTCTCCAGCAACCTGCATCCAAGCACACGCGATCTCAGTGGACCCCTTTCATTCCCTTTTACCCTAAAAACATGCACAAACGATGTTTAAACACAGTTCCGTCAGCCTCCTCACCACCTCAGATGCTGCCCTTCTGGATGGGCGCCACGGGGAGCGAGCCAGGCTTGCGCGTGCCCAGGCGCTTCTTCACCTTGCTGGCCGCGACCTCCGGGTCGGGGCGCAGCGAGAAGACAGCGCGCGAGCTCTTGAGGTACTTGTTGCGCCCGTTGTCCTCTCGGATGAGACTCTCCAGCACAACATGGGGCGACACCTGCCGCCGTGAGGCTCTGCGCTGCGTCTTGAGACGGGTCAGATAGCGCCGTGTGCTAGGCTGCTTGCGCTGCAGGCGGTTGCCCGCTTCGTCTTCTCCCGCCAGTCCGTCGCTAGTCATACTACTGACCGAGCTGTGGTGCCGCAAGAGCTTTCCCGATGCACCGGCACGCGCGGCCGGCGTCTTGGTGTCCACGCCTTGCTGCCACGCCTTGCCACAGGACTCGTGGAAGGTCTGGCCTGACATGACCAGCACCATGGACGTGTGGAGGTGCCACTTCTCCGAGCCAGGGGCCCCCGACTGACCCATGCCGAAGGGCGGCTTGGCGAGAGCCACGTGACAGTATTCACACATGTTCGAGGGCGGCGCGTAGCAGCGGGACTTGGCTCGCTTCAGCGTCGTGATCTGGTCAAACAGATCCACGCTGATGAGCGCGTTCGCAGTCTGGTAGATGTTCTGCTCGTAGTTGTACGTGTCGAGCATGCCGAAGATCGTGGGTCGGAAGTCGCCGAACGCGCCGCGCCCGTGCTCGTTCGTAATCTTGAACAGGATCGACTTCAAGGACACCGAAGACGCCATACGCTCGAGGATGAAGCGAATCATGTCGTTCAGCGCCACCTGGAACGCGGTCATCGCCCCATGGCCACTGTTGCTACCGCTGCTGTGGGTGCGAGTCACCGGGACGTTGCGAGATGTCTTCTTGGAGCTCAGGCTGCGCTTCACCGAGTTCTGGATGCGCAGCAACTTGTCCAGCAGCGTGAACCATAGCTTTTCGGCTTGCTCATCGCGGTTGCGCAGCGAGTTACGCTGACACATCGTCAACGCCACCTCCAGCGTCTTCATCGCGTCCTTGCCCTCCTGGACGCTGTCGATAATGCGGTCGGACGATTGGTGTCTTGCCGTTGATCCAGAGCCACTGGGAGCCCCCGCAGCACCGGCCAGCACGTCGGAAGCCCCCGTGGAGGAAGACGATGCAGCAGAAACGTTATATCCGCGCAGAGCAGGCTTGAGAATCTTGAGCTTCTGCTCGAGACTTTGCAGAATAAGCGTAAGCGCACCAGTAACGTCGCCCGTGCGCTCGAGCAGATACGCTTCGGCATCCGTGATGGCGAACTCCTTGCAGAGCCGCAAGCACGCGTCCACCTTGTAGCTGTCGTGCGACTCGAGGTACGGGAACACACCGGCGGGTTCGAATTCGCACAGCAACCGCACAAAACGCTCCTGGACAGCAGGATCGTCAGCGATGCGCAGTTTCGAGCGGTCCAGTAGGTCCTTCACCACGTCGGCCTCGTCACTTGCGCTGCTGCCACTCGTCATCGGCGCAGCCATCAGCACCTGCTTCAGGTAGAGGAACTCGAGCTCTCCGCCCTCCTTGCCCATGGACAGGAATTTCTGGATGACCTTGTTGTTCAAGTTCGGGAACTGACCCAGAATCAACGTCACGAACGCGTAGCCGTCAGTCTTCATGAGTGCAGGGGCATGATTGAGCACCGCCTCCTCGATGATCTTCCGGCGACGACGACTCGGCTCCGAGTCATTGCTGTCGCGCAGCTCCATCTCCTCGGTATCCACAGCCTTGTCGGTCTCCACGCGAATGTAGCTGAACGCATTCATCTGGTACTCGTGGTCTTCATCGGCCAGATACGATGCAATAGCCTGGCTAAAGTCCCCCTTGTCCTTGTACAGCAGCACAGCCGCACGGTTCATCTTCTCTCGGATGACACTAGCAAGCAGAGCCTCGTGGTTGTAGGTGGCCTTGTTCAGCTTCGCCAACAGACGCACGAGCATCGCTTCACGGCCTGCCTTGTCGAAGCCTTCCTCCTGCGACGTCTCGGGCGTGACCGCAGAGGAGCCCTTGGAAAGAAGGGAAGCAGGGCCGAGAGCCAGGAAGTTCATCAGCGAGTCCATCATGGACCCACCGCCAGCAGAGCCGGCATCGCCAATCGCCTCAGCACGCGCGTCCGCGTATTCTTGCGGCTCGATTGATCCACCACTCAGAAGACGAGCCTCGAACATGAAGAAGTGGGCGTGCTCCACAGAGCTGAACGGACTGTTGGGGCCAAAGATGACTTCTGCAAGCGACAACACAATCGACAGCCGGCTGGGGCACTTGGTCATCTCAGCGTTACGGGCCGAGTCGTACCGACTCGTAGGGCGGCCTGACGCGTCCTTCTTCTCGCCTTCGAACTCAACACTCGGCGTGTCGAACATGCGCCCCATGATGTTGAACAGCTCGCGTGCATCCAGATCGATAAGCGTCTCGAGACGAGGGTATGGGCGTGGGGCCTCCGCCTTTTCGAACAAGTGGTAGCAGATCTGCGAGCGCACCTTGCCCAGCTTCTGGGGCGAGATTTGCTCGTGCTTCGGGAACGTGCGACCGCTCAAGGCATACGAAATGTACAGCAGCAGCTTGTATCCAAACAAGCGACGGCGCCGCGGGCCACTGAGCAATTCTTCTTCAGCCGTAGACAACGCCGAGGGCTTCGCAATGGAGATTTTCGAGCTGGCTGTCCGAGTGGTGCCGCCGAACGCAGACGCCAAGCTGCTCACTCGGCTTCCAGACGGAGCGCGTGTAACCCGAGGAGCAGGCTCCGATGCTAGCTTCGACTTGGCTGCATTCACGTCAGAACAAGCCTCCAGCAGCACGTCGATCGGCGTCGTGTAATCGTCCATTCCTTCGTTGTAGATGTAGATGAGAGCCGAGTACAGTTCGTGGTCGTGGCAGAGCTTGAGGATCGTATCCAGGTCCAGTTCAGCGACATTCAAGTGAAGCAGACACTGCTCCACCTGAGCGAGCTTCCCCTGCTCCCCGAAACGGCGGACGAACTCTTCCATGGCCACCGGCGAGAGGTTTCGCAGCTTCTCGGAGAGGATATAAGGCTCCAGCAACTCCACAAAGATGCCAAGTTTGTTGGCATCCTTGAAGCGCGTGTAGATCTCGCCGAAAAGAAGGTCCGTGCGACCGATAAGCGCACAATACTCGATGCACACGCCTGCCAGCATCTGGTAGTGGCTTTTGGCCAAGTCCAGCTTCATTCCGATCTTGTTGAGGCTCAGCTCGCCTCCAGCAGCAGCCGTAGAGCCCGGGGCGTTGACGATGGCAAGACGCACGTACTCCATCAAGAGATCGGCTACTCGCTCCGCAACGCTAATCGGCACGAAGTTCTTCGTTACTTCGCCACTGCGCGCCTTCTGCAGCGTTTCTTCGAGCTTCTTGGCGATATCGGACGGGTACGGCACCTCACCACAGACCCAGCGAACTTCGTCAGCGCTTTCTTCGTGCCGGAAGACATCCTCCTTTTCGCCAGTACGCTGATTCGTTTGGCACATGTGCAGGATATCCACGAGACACTGGTCATTTTGCTTGTCGCGGAAGAACACGGGCGGGAATCGGTCTCTCGTAGCACGATCCGCCGCGGCGATTTTAAGACCCTCGTAATGGTCCAAAGCAAGAGCGAGAGCCTCCAGCCACTCGCCATCATCCACCAACAAGTCAATCCGCTGCGTCCACGGCAACACGCGAGCTGTCTGCAGCTCCTTGAGACCCAGCAGGTACAAAATATTGTAGCAGCCTCGGAAACTGTTCGAGAAACTACGCGCATTCTTGCCGCGATAGGACGCGAACACCAGCTCCAGCGACGACACATCGACGATTTCCAGCTCCTGGCGGGACATGACGTCGTACACGCAAATCTCATCGTGCGAGTTCAGGTACACCACGACTTGGTCGCCAAGCCACTGCACAGCCATAATGGCGCTGGAGGATTCGATCTGATCGTGCTCATCGAAGGTCGGGAAGCCATGACGCGCATGAGAATGGTTCTTGCCGCCAGGGAAGACCACCTCCAAGAACTGCACGCGGTTGCCCCAGCCACGCGCAAGCACCGGCGCTAGAGCTCGGGAGCTTCCCGGGAATGAAATCCACGCGAAAGCCAGCGACGGGAGCACCGGATCGTCCGGCGCGATATCGTCAGGCCGGGCCCAGCGATAAATCACACGGACCTCGGGCTCAATCGCGATGATGAACGTCACTGTCTCCGTGCTCAGCGCCGCAAGACAGTACTGGTCCGTGAGGTACGAGATCTTGGCATTACCAGCAGACTGCGGCAGCACCGAGATCGACAGGATCTTGCCAGCTGATCCGTCGTAGAGCGGGTCCACGTCCACGACGTACACCATCCCCATCATCTTGGAGAAGTTGAGCTTGTTCACGAGTCCATTCGTATCTACAGACACCAGCACGGGCTTTTGATCCTTGAGGAATCGCAGACTGACCACGGGGTTCTCGTGAGCGTCCGACACGGCCTTGAGCGACGTGCCCTTGATCATATCCCAGAGCACGATGCGGCCGCTCTGGTAGCCGCAGACGAGGTAGTCACTGCCAGGCGACACGTCCACAGCCGTGACAGGTCCATCTCCATCAGCATCATTGGTATTGCCCAGCACCTGGCGGATGTTCTGGAAATGGTCGAAGATGATAACCAGCCCCTTGGACGTGCCAATGGCGATGAACTTGGAGTGAATGGCCACGACAGTGGGCGATCCAGGGCCGTACTCCTTGAACTCAATGTTCTTCCTCAGCTGGCGACTGATGGCTTCCATGGGCTCCACTTTCACCACTCCTGTGGACTTTTTCCCGGCGGAAGGAGACTCTGCAGCGCCTTCCGCGATCTTCTTCTTCCTCTGGTTCTTCTTCATGGCCACGAGCCCCTCGCGTCGACTCTTCAGGGCCTTGGAGCGCGCATGGGCACGTAGTCGGCGTTTGACTTGAAGGGGAGAGATGAGTTCGACGCCCACACAACTCATCAGCTGCTTCTCTCGAGCCTCCGCGATCTCCAGCGGCGTGCGGAAGTGCGTTTCGGACTTAGCAGGAGCGATCTTGGGTGCAGGCACCACATCCATGCCTGGGCCGGGCTCGATGTTGAGCGTGAAGGTGGCGGGCAAGAAGAAGAGGTCGTCCTGGTCCTGACCCGGGCCTTCCTGCGCGTCTTGGCCCCCATTGGCCTGTTCCTCCTCGCGTAAGATGTCCTCCAGCGTGATACCTGACAGGTCCAGCTCTCCCAGCTCCTCCTCGTCGCTCTCCAGCAGCAGACTCTCCACGCCGCTCATGCCTTCGCTTCCGCCTTGGCTCGCAAGTTCTCTTTGAGGAAGCCCCCCTGATGCGGGCTTGCTGTAGAGGGACGTGACCTTGTAGAGGGATATCCGAAACATATGGTTTTGAATGCTGATGGGCCTTCAAACTGCCAGTAACATCTTGAGCTTCGTCAAGTGGCATGATCAAAGACTAATGCCGTGCTTTGCCCGGGAAGCTCTGAATATTTGAGAGCAGGATCATCAATAACTGCTTTTCATGAGAACATTTTGTTGTTTGCCGTTAACACTGACCAATGCAACTACCTTCCCGTGTTAGTCAGTATTACTGCGTTGTATCTCACGAGTGAGGTACAGTGTATTTTCGGTGATGTACAAAACCCGCGTACAGGTCTGCACCCATGTGTGGGTCTTTGAATGTTGTTCCAGGACAATTAAGCCAACATTTACGTAATGTTGCTTGAATGTCGCTCAGGCCGCCTCAGTCAACATTCATCCATTTTGGGATATAAAGTTAGTTAGCTTTACATCGCTTTCTTTTCGACTGATGAGAGGCTACGTCAGTAAAACTTTATATTATACTGTATCTGTTTTCTGGAAATGTCGTTGCTGTCCAGATATGTGTTTTTATAGGATCCTCGACGGTTCTCGGATCGTCCCTAAAACTCTGGATATAA
>KV733692.1:0-10527 GCA_000500225.2 Phytophthora pinifolia
GGCGCGTATGCTGCTTCTAAGGCGGATAGCCTTGTGAAGCCGAACCGCGGAGGTGGCGGAGCGCTGGGACTTCGCAGCGGTGTGTGCTGCCGCTTCCAGCCTTGTGAATGCAAGAAGAAACTGCGGTATTTGGAAGAGGAGACGACGTTAAGCGAGACAAAGGACACCAAGCAGCCTCGACGCTCAAGCTCGTCGTTGGTGGCGTCTTCACGACCTTCAGATACGGAGCCGGATTTTCAGACTCGTGAGCAGCGACGACGAGTGGCGGAGGTGCAAGCAGCGAAGCAGAGGTGGAAAGCTCGCGGCTTGAACACGACGCCGAACTATCGGTGGACAGAGCGGCGAGCTGGAGCTGGCGGGGTACTTGCCATGGACAGAAGTACCAGTCGTGATGGTGCAGCAGCGGCCCAGGTGAGGCTCCGGAAGCTGCTACTTGCCGCTCGGAGGACGTGAAAGGGAGACGCGGAAGCCGCTCGGAGCGCTAGCAAGGCCGCGTCGGCGGTGTCTGTCGAGGCGAAAACAGTGTCGGGGACCCGCAAAACCCAGCGGCGTTGGGCATCGATGTTCATAACAATGCACGTCGCCTCGTTGTTCTAAGCTACAATGAGGTATTCTCTTCGATACTTCCTAGCCTACCGTGTCCCCTTCACGACACGGGCGCGGCTTCGGATAGATTGTACTTCTCGTTGCTGGCATGGTACCACGTGCAGGACATCGCGTGGGTGAGCGAACCGTTTTCCGGGTCCATGTGCCAGCGAATGAGCAGCACGTTGAAAGTGCGCAGCACCTTGCGAGGAATGAGCCGCGCCAGCAGGAGCATGACCACCGACCCCGCTTGGTAGATGTGCTGGCCGTAGAACAAGTACCCTGTGAGCAGCAACGCCTCCACGGTCGTGCAGCGCTTGCCCATGAAGGTCGTGTGCGCAAAGTCGTCGCAGTCCTTGAAGAGCTTCGTGAACGGGCAACCGAGACAATGCTCCTCAAAGGTTGTGAGCACTTGAACTGCTGTCGCCTTTACCGGGGTGGAGGGGGCCAGTTTCCCGCTGGCTGTGTGGGTGGGGATCACCATGGGCCCCTGGGAAGCGTGCCGACTGATGTCCCGAACCGCGTACAGCGAGGCCGTCCGATGCGAAACCGAGGAGGCGATGCTCTGGATGTTCTCCCAGTGTTTGCTGCGCTTCTGCACGATAAAGGACGTTGCGAACGCCACCATCCCCAACGCTGTCGACAGAGCCAGCACGATGAAGGCCAAGTTGACGTGATTGAGAATGCACGAGTCGTTCAGGCCGCAGTACTTCTTGCCCCGCGCCGTGGTCTTGCGCAGCAACTCGCCATTCCAGTCCACGACGAACGAGAGCGACGTCTCCCTCACCGAGAGCAGCAAGATGGCCACACACGGCATGATGATGATCTGCATTGTTTCCCACGTCAAGCGAAAGTGGCGATCGAGTTGCTGCTCCCCGGAACGAGCCTTGAGCAGGTTGATGTACGTATACGAGAAGACGAAGAAGCTGAACGTGAGGTTGGCCACCGATTCCACCGTCAACGTGCCCGTGGCTAGGCCCAGCAAGTACGAGTCCGAGCACAACGCCAGGTGATACGTGACTTGGGCCAGGTACACCATCTGCATCCGGCCGTTCTGACAGCGGTACGCCCAGATCTGCGTGAGCAGCACCGATCGCTTGTGGGACATGACTTGATACAAGCTGATGATCCCCATGAACATCATCTGCATCAAGACCACCCCGGGCAGTACACTGAGCGCGACGGTGTCGGCGTAGCGATTGCGGAACACGTTGATGTACTCGGCGATCCGTCCGTCGACTCTGGTGTCGAGCTCGCTGATCCACTCCCACAACGAGTTGTAGTAGTTGTGAATGCAAACGTTTGTGGTGCTGCACACTGGGATATCGTCGGGCGACTGGATCATGAGTCCGTACGTCTCCCAGCGCGCGACGGGGCGGCAGGTCTCTTCGATGTACACGCCCGTCGTGTTGACTTCGCGCACGCGGCAACCCGCGTAGTAGGCTCGAAACAGGGCCTGGACGACGGTCGTGGCCGCGTACATCGTGTTATGAGCCTTCATTTCACGCGAGACGGCAGGTAAGCTACTAGTGAAGCCGTAAGGGAACTGCTTTAGCAGCGCCGGCACGACGGCAAGTATGTCCTCTCCATTTGTACTCAGAATCAGCTTGGAGCCGATGATGTTGTCGTTCGACACGACTGGCCGACACTCGGTGTACTCCGGGAAGACGTTGAAGTCCGCGGCGGGGATGCGCGAATAGTCGGCGCTGTTCTTGACGGTCTGGAACTGGAACAGGTGGATCAACGCGATCATGGCCCACTGCGTGACGCATTTGTCCGCTTGGTCGATGGCGATCTTGAGTTCGGCGACCATCTGCGGCGCGATGGAAAGCTGCAAGACGGTGATGACGTTCAGGAGTTCTCTAGCTGACGTAGTGACGACGGTGTTCGGAGACCCCCACTCGTTCACGCCTCCCGTGCAGATGGCGCCGCTTGCATCCAGGGCGTCTCCTAACGCAATGGCCTCCGCACTCAGCACGCTGTAATTCCACGACGTCAGCGTGTAGAGGTCCTCAAACATCGGTTTGCTCATGAGCGCCTCGTGGTTGAAGGTATTGAGGAGATACATCGCCCGTCGGCACGGAATGTGACACCCCGTACAGCCGCCCGTCATGACGAGATCCCGCTCGTTAAATGCAAAGTAGCTGTCCTTGGACTCGATGAAGAAGGTGGCGCCGTTCAGGTAGTTGGTGCCTGTGAAGATCAGCAGAAGCAGACACGGAGCCACCACGATTCGGCCCAACACGGCCAATGAAGCTCCGATCACGGCCGGCCCGATCTTTCGCCCTTGGTGGTGCTTCTCTTGTCGCCTTTTGCGCTGTTGGGAGTACGTGGTGGCCCATGTCGACGGCTTTTCTTCGGTTGTTTCGTGGTCGGTGGCTTCTGTCGTGGCCGCTGCCTGCGAATGGTCCGTGTCCCTCATGTTCCTCAAGTTGGAGTCGCCGATAGGAAAACTGACTGAGAGCTTTTTGCTGGTCGACACCTTGAGCACCGGCAAAAATAGTCGCGAGGCTCCTTCCACATGGAGCATCTCACCCGCTCAGACTCATTTTGTTATGAAATGGGAATTCTCGCAAAAATAGGGAGCCCAGATCCCCAGTGGGTTTTACCAGGTGTAACGCAACATTGTCGTAAATAACTCGATGTGAATATAGATGACAGGAATTTGTTTGGCATCCTCGATTTCACTTTACCAGCGTCCAGGTCCTCGTGCCACAAGGGCGGAGAGCCACGTGAGGATAGATGGACACTTGGATACAGCCGGCTACGCCCCCCACTGGCTCCGAATCCTCTCGCAAGCGGCCACTACGACACTCCTTTTTCCGGAGCCCAACCGTGGTCTCCATCTCGCACAAACCCAGAGTATTCGCACAGAGCTTTGCGTCACCACTGGTGGCTCAAGAGCGGCCACGAACGCGCTCCTTCTTGCGCGACTCGTTCTTCCGGAGCCCCAACTTGGATGCGATCAAAGCGGGAGATGCAGAGCGACGGAGTGGGAGCTCTCCAACTCTACTCGGCACCGAAGACCAACCACGCAAGCGCTCGCTCTTGAAAGTATCCGTCGAACGCGCCAAAGCCTGGTCGAGGAACGGCTCCATTCAGCCCCAGCGAACTGATTCCTCGTGGTCGATCACCTACTACGACCAGGAGCGAGAAAGACGGCGCAAGAGCGAGCGGTGGTACCGTCAGACCCGGCCAGCCGCCGTCGGGGCTTGCCTTGCGATCGTCGGGCGGATCTTGATCGCGCCGCTGATGCTGCTGTTTGTCTTCGTGTTCACCGACTACCTGACGACTGGTACGTTCCTTATCGAGGCCAAAGACAGCTACTTCGCCTTCAGCGAGATGGACCTCGTCATGTCCGGCGGCTGCACGCCCTGCCACGTTGAGTGCAAGAAGGTGCTGCATCAAATGGCCACGTTCAACCACCAAGCGCTCATGAGTAAGCCGACGTTTGAGGATCTGTACACGGCCACGTCTTGGGACTACAGCCTTCTCAGTGCGGAAGCGTTGGAGCTCGCCAAAAGACTCGAGGCCAGCGGCGCGATCTGCTCCGGCGGCGTGGACGAATGGGGCTCTCCGCTCTCGATCATCACGGCCGAGGCCGACGAGGTCGTCGAGATCATCGAGACACTGCAGCTGTCCATCCCGCCGCAGCAAGTCATGGAGGCCAAGAAAGGCATCGAGTTGAAGGACCAATGCGTCACCAAGTGGGCGGTCGAGAGCCATCTCCGCCTCGTTAAGTTCCAGGCGGTCAAGAACAGCGTCGAGTACTCGTCCATCCCCGCAGCGGACTTCAACGTCTTTCCAGAGTACACGGAGTGCCGGCCAGAGGTCGCGAACGAAGGCATTGTTGGGGAGAAATTGGCTCTAGCGACCAGAGGAGACGACCTCGTGCTCGTCGTACCAGATCTGCTCAAGCTCTTCCCGTACGGGTTCACAAGCAGCATTCCGCCAGTCTCCAGGGTTATCGCGACGACAAGCCCCACCGTGTATGCCACCAAGAGCGTCACACAGTCCTTGTTCCGCGCATACTACAGCGGCTGCCGCGTCCGGACGGTCAACACGACAGGGATCTACGTCGAAGACACGTGCACGCTCTCCAAGCGATGGCAGAACTACGGGCTCATGCTGCAAGCTCCTGACGACATCCCAGTGTGCAGTACCGGCTCCGCCAGCGTCTGCATCCACAACTACTACAACTCGCTCTGGGAATGGGTCACCGGCACGGACGGCACGCCCGGACGAGCGCTGATGAAGATCAGCGTCTTCCGCAATCGGTACGCCGACGCGGTCGCGCTCAGCGTGCTACCGGGCATGGTCGTGCTGCAGATGCTGCTCATGGGGATCATCAGCCTGTACCAAGTGATGTCCCACAAGCGGTCCGTGCTGCTCACGCAGATCTGGGCGTACCGCTGTCAGAACGGCCGGATGCAGGTCGTGTACCTCGCGCAAGTGACGTACCACTTGGCGTACAACTCGGATCTGTACTACCTCGGGCTAGTGACGGGGACGCTGACGGTGGAGTCGCTCGCAAACCTGACCTTCAGCTTCTTCGCCTTCTCGTACTCGTTCGTCAACCTCTTGAAAGCGCGCTCCGGCGTCCAGAAACTGGATCGCCACTTCCGCCTCACGTGGGAGGTCATGCAGGTTCTCATCGCCACGGGCATCGCCGCCATTCTGTACTCGTCGTACCTCACGTCCTTGCCGTGGGTGGTCGACTACAACGGCAAGTTGCTACGGAAGACCACCGTCGAAGGAGCCAAGTACTGCGGGCTGCACGACTCGTGCATCGTCATGAGGCTCAACCTCGCCATCATGACCGTCCTCGCCTCCAGCTTGCTGGGCCTCGTCGCCTTGTCGGCGTCGCTCGTCGTGCAAAAGCACAGCAGCCCGTGGGAGCACTTCAGTCAATCCATGTCCCGCATCCGGCTGCGCAGCCACGTTCGCAGCTTCAAGAACGCGTGCCCCGGGCCGATCACAGCGTTGGAGAAAGTGGCCAAGGGCCAGACGCTCCACCTCGGCATGCCGCGTGCTCGGTTTGCCATTTCGCGCAAGAATCGCCGCGTGTGGCCACGAGGTCAGCAGATCGCGACGACACTAACGACGTTCGAGGAGTACTGTCTCGGGTCCTCCTTCACCAAGCTCTTCATGGACTGCGACGACTTCGCTTACGTGTCGTTCATGAAGAGGCGGTGCACGAGCGTGGAGGCGCTGCTGCTCACGGGCTTCTTGTTCTACGGGAAGCACGTGTACCAGGCGCCATCCGTCGTGCTGCTGCTGCTCGCTCGCTTCTTCCCGCCCAAGTTCCTGCGAACGTTCAACATCCTCCTGCTCAGGTGGTGGGTGCATCCAGAGCACGGCACAGTCACCCACGCGCTGTCGTGCACTTGGTACACCGCCAGCGAGGAGAACTACTGGATCTCGGAGGCCACGCCAATCTCCTGAGCTCTTACCGCAGATGGCCAACACGTGTCCTTGGTGTATAGCCCACGAAATGCGTCCTGCTAGCGAAGACTATCAGCCTGCTGCGTTCGCACGGCGCGGACGCGCGCCGGACCGCTCGGACTACCACGAGATGGAAACAAGTGGACGTGAACCACCGCAGCCAGGTCGACGACACGGCACTCGTCGAGCGACAATGTCGGAAACTGCTGGCCAGCGGCGCCGACGCGCGCGTGCACGACGCACACGGTACTCAACATCCCGTGCCAAGCCCGCTTGTGTACTCGAACTGAGATTGATCAGCAACTACGTAGGTCTAACAGGCGGTGTACTCCGAACTAGCCTAAATTGTGAGCCAACGCCATCCATGCGCCACTGAGTGTTGAAAGGCTTGGAAGCGCTTGGACCGAAGACCGCTTTGAGCTTGATGTTGCAAAAGGAAAAAGTGATTGATAAAATGGTTCCTACTCCTTCCTACACATGCACGACCTCCGACATAGTTTAATGCAGACAGAAAAAAGGTCCTGCACCAGAAAAAAGGTCCTACCTCCATATCTAGTTATTCTAACACGCGACTGATTAGAGCACGTTTAATTTTGAGAGTTTTGCTATTTATTGGTTGCGCTTTGGGGTACATGCCTATGACTGGTACAGTTATACTTGTTGATATTATACATCATACTTAGTTCTATATTAATTTCAGCTCCACACATGCGGTCCGCAGCCACTTAGGCCGCTGATTGGTTGACCCAAAGTTGACCCAAAAAGGTTATCTCCTTTTTGTACTACATGTAACGCGCACCCGAAGGCAAGAGCAAACGTGTTCGATGCGTTTTTGGTTTCTGTCGGGATAGTGAAGCTTGGTTCTGAGTGACACGCTAAGTTCCAGGACTTGTTGCTGGGCTCAGTCGTACTCAGCACCTCTTCAGGAAACAGTCGATGCTTGTGATGCTTCTGCATCGGACGTGGGTCGGCGAGCACTGCCTGCGCTGATGTCGAGCCTTGAACTGCAAACTCAGCTACTTCTTGCAGGAGCTATTCCTTCGTCGCCGTTTAGTCCGAAGGATACACATCCGGTTGAGCCAACTTCAGGTGGAGAAAGCGATTGACGAGCTTGGTAGGCTCTGTGCGGACATGTTATAATAATTTGGGCAATCTGCGAATATCGACTCCCCACTCGTAGTTCATGCAGCCGCGCATATTGTTGCAGCATGTCCATGGCCCAACAATACTTCGTGCATAGCTCCTCCCGCGAGGGCGCAGCAAACGTTGGTGCGTGGACCCAACCAGCCGGTGCCTCGGTGACGATGCAGGGAGATGATTCGGCCACGTACGACTACGGCCGCACCTACACTGTGGTGTTCCCTCAAGCCGTCGCCACACCTGCTGTCGGCTACGATGTTGCGGAGAATTCGTGTAAGTGTTGATGGAAATACACTCAAGTTGTAGTTGCAAAATGGATTTCTGGAAGCAAATGCAATCCCTGACCTCGTCAAAGCATCGTCGTGTGTCGTGGAACACCATCCATCCTGGACGATCAGTTATTGCTCTCGAACCGAGCGAGGCTCTATTCCTGCTGCTCAGTGGTAAGTTTCGAACCCGCTCCATCCCTGAACGGAATTATGCGATGTGCCACACAACGTCCGTAACAACCTCGACAAATTTAGCGAACTCGTGCTCAAGCGTTCCCGGCCCACGTTTCCCATTGCCACTTCTGTTGCTTTCTTCGCGGTCGACCTGTTTCACCGTCGTTCATCAACTTGCGGCCATGACTGATCCCAATGGGCAGCGGAACCCTTTGCCTGATCGATCCACGGCGACGTGGTCGGCCCACTACTTCGAGCAGCAGAAGGCACTCAAGGGCAAGCAGAAACTCGCGAGTAAACTGAGACCGGCCGCCATCGGAGCGGCCCTCGCCGTCTTTGGCCGTATCGTCGTCATGCCGGTGATGCTCATGAGCGTCTTTGGATTGACGGGATACCTCTCTACCGGCACGTTCCTCATTCAGTACAAGAACAGCTACTTGGCCTACAGCCAGATGGACCTCGTCATGTCAGGCGGCTGCACGCCGTGCCTCACGCTGTGCAAGAAGGTCATGCTGCAACTCAACACGTTCAACCACGAGGCGCTGATGAGCAAGCCCAGCTTTGAAGACCTGTACACGGCCACGTCCTGGGACTACAGCATCTTGACTGCGGAAGAGCTCGCGTTGGCTGACCGACTGGAAGCAAGTGGGGCCATTTGTTCTGGCGGAGTCGACGAGTGGGGCTCGCCGCTCTCGATCATCACGGCGACAGCAGCCGAAGTCGTCGAGATCATCGAGATGTTGGATCTGTCGGTGACGCCACTCGAATTCGCAGAGGCCAAGAAAGGCATCGAGACCAAGGACAAGTGCATCACGCGCTGGGCGGTGGAGGGCCATTTGAGGCTCTTCATGTTCCAGGCCGCCAAGAACAGCATCGACTACTCGTCCATCCCGGCCGCAGACTTCAATGTCTATCCTGAATACGCCGACTGTCGCCCTCCCGTGAATAACGATGGGATCATTGGCGAGAAGCTTGCCTTGGCTACTGCCGGAGAGGACCTGGTGGTTGTTGTGCCCGACATCTTGAAGCTCTTTCCGTACAGCTTCAAGAGCAGCCTGCCCGTGATCTCAAGGACCCTAGCGACGACGAGCCCGACGATCTACCATGTCCGTGCTGTCAATCAATCCCTGTTTCGAGGTTACTACGGCGGGTGCCGGGTGCGTACGGTTAATACGACGGGTGTCTTCATCGAAGACACGTGTACGCTGATCAAGCACTGGACCAACTATGGCTTGATGCTGCAAGCTCCTGACGACATCCCAGTGTGCACGACCGGAAGCGACAGTATCTGCATCCACAACTACTACAACTCGCTCTGGGAGTGGGTCACCGGCACGGACGCGATTCCGGGACGAGCTCTGATGAAGATCAGTGTGTTTCGCAACCGCTATGCGGATACGGTGGACCTAAGCGTGCTACCTGGGATGGTCATGGTGCAGATGCTGCTCATGGGGATCATCAGCCTGTACCAGATCATGTCCCACAAGCAGTCCGTCTTGCTGACGCAGATCTGGGCGTATCGGTGCCAGAACGGCAGGATGCAGGTGCTTTATCTCGCGCAAGTGACCTACCACCTCTTCTACAACTCCAATTTGTACTTCGTGGGTCTCGTCACGGGCACTTTGTCGGTGGAGTCGGTGGCCAACCTCACCTTTAGCTTCTTCATCTTCTCCTATTCGTTCGTCAACTTGGCCAAGGCGCGTTCCGGCGAGCAGCAGCTCGATCGGTACTTCCGCCTGACGTGGGAGACCATGCAGATCATCATCACCACTGCCGTGGCCGCCTTGCTGTACTCGGTCCGCTCGACGTCGCTCAGCTGGATCGTCGACTACAACGGGCAGTTGCTGCGCAAGACGACGACGCTCGGCGCGAAATACTGCGGCCTGCACGACTCGTGCTTCCTCATGAACGTCAACCTGGCTGTGATAGTCGCCGTCGTCTCCACAGCGCTGGGGTTGGTGGCTCTGTCAGCCTCCTACTTCGTTCAGAAGCGATACGGGAAGCGCCTCGTCAACACCTCAGCGGCGACCAAGCCGTCTAAGAAGGTGACGATCCAGGCCAAGGGAACCATCAACCGGTACATTGTCCACAACACAAGCCTCACACAGATCGGAGACAAGAAGGAAGCAGCCGATGAACCATCAGCGCCGTCTCTGACAACCTTCGAGGAGCACTGTCTCGGGGCGCCGTTCACCAGGCTTTTCAAGGACTGCGACGACTTCGCCACCGTTCAGTACATGGGCAAGCAGTGCACGAGCGTCGAGGCGCTGCTGCTCACCGGGTACTTGTTCTACGGACAGCACGTGTACCAGGCCGGCTCGGTCGTCTTGCTGCTAGTGGCTCGCCTCGTTCCTCGCAAATTGCTGCGCACTTTCAACGTACTGCTCATTCGATGGTACATGGACCCTGATCACGGCACGCTGACTCACGCGCTCTCCTGCACGTGGTTCGCCGCCAGCGCTGAGAACTACAAGATCTCGGAGGCGACACCAGTAGCTTAGAGCAACACGAGCAACGCCTCACTTGAGGGGAACAAAGCTTTACTCTACGTACCTTTCTACCGATCACACGATACGAATCACAGGAGTATCATGCCCAGTGTAATTTGCAGCCATTTCTTATGAAATCATAATATGTATATTTATACTTGTAGGAAAGCAACGCAGTGCTGATAGCCCAGTGTATTTATCGGTTGTGGACTCGCCCTATCCCAGCCTCTAGCTTCCTGATTATTACTAAACCCTAGCGGATTATGGATAATTTGACTGCAAGCCTACTACTTACGCTGGGAATACATCGGGTGTTGTTTCATGGTACTGGACAGCTCGATGGTGTAACATTCTGGTTGTCGCTCGAATGTTATCTGAGGTTACGCGCACGCTACGCGCACGCACTACCGTGAAATTAAAGCGTT
>KV733696.1:2417-15135 GCA_000500225.2 Phytophthora pinifolia
CTGACCACACGAAGAAGAATCTCCCGTCGTGGCAGCGGCGCAAACAGGAGTTGAACACCCTTCGGCAGCAGACGGAGGCTCTGGAAACTCGGGTCGCTTTCCTGCAGCTCAAACATCCCAAGGAACTGGTGAAGTGGAAGGCTATGGCGATCAAAGAGCAGCGAAGGCGACAGGCAGCTGAGAGAGAAAACGTAGCCATGAAGGGCCAACTGCGAGACTGCACTCGGGTTGCCAATGCATTGCAAATGACTATAGCAACTTCCGCTCTCCTGGCCAATGAACTGACTGCGGTGAGAGCGAGCAATGCGGCACTGTCGATCCCCGATCAGCTTGACAGCAGCAGCTCGGACATCTTCCAGTACCTGGAGGCCAGATTGGACACGAGGTCCCAAGAAATTCATACGATTCTAGACAAGCTGGAGCATGCGTCGGCCATCGTGGATTCAGTGGACGTGGAAATGTATCATGGAGACGGCAGCAAGGGTGAAATGATGGAGTATCGATGTGCTCAGACGCTGCCTTTTGACGAGCTGGTGGCAGCCAACGCAGTGTGGAGCAGCGTCCGCGGCGGTAGTGTGCCGCAGAAACAAGTGTGCGAGATCGTGAAGCGGTCCGAGGACTCTTTTGCCACTCGGTCACGCTTCGTGCATCAACTGGCCTGTGGTGAAGTCTTGACGGCTGACATTCACTGCGTCATGCGGCGAGTTGCTGTGTCTGCGGGTTGCGTCGTGCTGGCAGAATCAGCCACACAGTGGGCCGCACACCACGAGCAGATACATTTGTGGGACCACGCGTCCCGAGAGGCCATTTGCTTTGTGTGTCGCCGGTGTTCCCTTGGCCGCAGCGACGTCGGGTGCCGGATCAACATCACGCTGCGGAGTGAATCAACCGACCACCAAATGCTCAGCAACTCGCCAGCCACGTCAGCTTCCGTACACGCTGTTGCAATGGCGTCTTGTAGTGAAATGATCGAGTCGCATCGCCAATTCCTCGAGAACCGCATGTGGGACTCCGCGCGCGACAACCTTTTTAAAGGTTAATATAGGTATCTATTAAAATAGGTTAAATGGCTACATTTCCGCTACTTTTGTGTGTTTTTCTCGTCCACTCGTGATTTTTCCCTCTCCCATGGTTATAATTCGCAAACAAGTCAAATAGGACATGGAAGCCACGGTCTCCGGACCTGGTATTTCGCCGGGGCCTCCGTCCTCCGTGGGCTCGGCCTCTTCTCCCCTGGGAGCATCACCATCGCCGTCGTCCAACCCCGTGAACACCTCGACGTCTGGCGCGCCCTGGAGCGTTCGCATTCACGACAAGCGCGCCAAGGCCTTCCGCTTTACGACCGCCACGGACATCGCTTTGCTGCGAGAAGTGGCGGACCACAAGCCCTGGGCGAGTTCCCACGGTGACATGGCCAAGACGTGGGAGAATGTGGCTGCCGCCTTCAAGCGGACGGTGCCCTGGTCCACTAATGACGGGCGGGCATGCAAGCGCCGCTACTTGGCGCTGGCCGAGGCTTTCGGTACCGCCAAGCTACAGAAGCTGAGAGGCTCCGGCACGCCCGACATGAACGCCGAGCGGGAGCAGCTCCTGGCGCGGTGTCATGCCCTGGTACGACATTTTCAGGTTAGGGTGTTCGACGGGGTTATAATTTGACATTATGGATTTGTAGACGGATGACGATCATCGCCGACGGAAGGCATCCAAGGAGGCCGACAGACGCCCGCCCGTGGCGCAGTTGGCCTTGGAGGATGCGGAGAGGCTCTCGAGCAGCGGATACCCCGTGGTTAGTAGTTTTATCACGGATTCTTCGAGGTCGGAGGCGCCTCTCGCTGGACAAGATTTGGCTCACTTGCTGAACGACCCGAGGCTCATCCTGCGTCAGAGGGAGCTGGAGCTAGAGGAGAGGAGGATGAAACTGGATGAAAGACGCGTCAAGCTGGAGGAGCAGCGCTTCGAGCAGCAACGGCAGACGGCCGAGAAGCAGCTGGAGATGATGGCGGCGCAGACGAACGTGCTGCTCAAATTGGCCGAGAAGTTGGCCGGCCCCTCGGTCTTGCAGTGACGTTTTCCACTTTGTTTCCACAACAACTGGGGCGAAACGCTGTTGATATTTTAGTTTTGCAAGTGCACCAAAGTTGATATTTGGTGTTGGCTTTTGGCATATTCACCGTAATTGGACAATATCAAGTTGTCTGCAAAGTCGAGTGTGGGCGCGTTGCTGCTTTTGACGCGCGATCTCCTGGTGAATGTGCAGCTGAGAGGATTTCTTCAGCTGCTTGCGACGGCGCAAGGCTCGATCAGCTTCGTTTTCAAGATGATCGTACACTTCTCGCAGTCGCTGGCTCTGGCGACGACAGCGACGCTGGTCTCGCTCGGCCTTTGCATCGTTTTCCAGCTGAATGGCTGTCAGCCTCTCTTCGAAGCGAAGCTGCTTCATTCGTCTCTGGGAGAGCATACTGCGTCAATACAAGCACAGAGTCGCCGAGCGGAACAAACATACCAAGTCTTGAACACTTCGACGTCGCAGTGTGTCCTGGACGAGTTTGTACCCTTCGGAGCGGCTCTGAGCGTACCCCACTTGCAGTACGGTAAGCGAAGGCAGTCCCTCGCTCCGGATGAGATCCAAGAAGGAGACAATCGCTTTCAACTCGGCGTTACGTGACAAATTGAGCTCGTGGAGCTGGTTGCAGTTGCCTCGAGCGAGCGTCTCGTTCAGTCGAAGTAATCCGCGGTGAGGAATTTCGTTATCTACGTGGCATCAACAAAGTTAAAACGACAATTCCACGAGTAAAAACAACTTAGAAGCTGGCGGCGTACTGCTGAGATCGAGTGACCAAAGGCGTTGAGCTGGCTGCGAGAGCAAGAACGGACAGAAGCGTGCAATGCCCTCGCCTTTTGCCAGATTTCCTAAGCAAAACACATAGCAGAAAGTCAGACGCTGGCGCTTAACCAAGCGACTTTCCACTCCGCTAACCCGACAAGTCGAGGACTTGCAACCGAGGACAACAGCCAGTGACCAAGGCAGAGCTCAGAGTCTCGAATCCCAACGCGCCCAGCTCGTTGTCTATTGTCAATATTGTGAAACAAGTTATCGTTTTCGAGTGAATTTGACGTGAAATTCGAGACAATACCTGCAATTGCTAGCGAGCGAAGATGTGTCAGCTTTTCTGCTGCTAAAGCGCGAGCGAATGCGTCGATAGAAGATCGAATGCCATTATCCGAGACGTCCAAGTGCTGAATCCGCGTAGTTGGAGCCTGCGAAATCGCAGTAAGAATTGTCCGAAACCCTTCATCTCCTATCTGCATACCTTGGAATACCAAAACACGTACAAAACTTGGTTAGTCGTTGCCCCAACACTGGGACAAAAAGAGTCTCCGTACTCGAAAGATTGAGCCTCGTCAGCTCTGGCCACCCCGTCTTTAACCGGTCGTGTTGACTGAAAACTTTGGCAAATTGCGTCACGGCTTTGGGGTTATTGAGAGGGTTTCCACTCACGTCGACGACCTTCAGGTCAGGACAGCACGGCGGTGCGAGCTGGAACACTTCAAGCAAATGTCCTATCGCGCCCTCGTCAGCCGTAATGGCCACGCAGTGGAGTTCTTGTAGCCTATTCAGCGCTCTCGACTCAATCAGCCCGCGTAGCTTGTGCACAGTTGCGAACGAACAGAGATTGTGCGAAAGCGTGAGGCTTCTCAGCGCTGGCGTTGTCGATAGGCATGCGATGAAGCGTTGAAGGTCTGCGTTCGTCATTTCCGTCTCTGCAAAGGCATCAGATGAGTCCACCGAGAGAAAAGGGGCGAGTACAAGACGTACTTGATACGTTGAGTGTCTCTAGCCTCAGGAACCTTTCGTTCTCAAAGCTCCAGCCCCAGTCTCGTACGAATCGACTGCTGAACGCGTTGTCGGCCAAGCTCAGATGCTTTAAACTCGGGAAACGAGCATCTCGCCAAAGCCTCGCCAGGTGCTTGAACGCCAGATCCCCCAGCTTCAAATCTGCGCCAAGCCGCAGCGTCAGTAAGGCATTTGTTAGCGCAGCTCGAGATCAAGACGCACCGGCGAACTCTAGAGCGGTTAGCCGAGAGCTCACGTGGCCCATGAACAGCGTCTGTAGAAGCTGTTCGAAGGATTTCCCCTTGGAAGAGCTCAATCCGAGAACCTTTCGAAGGGAAATCTCCCGAACGGCTTCAAAGCAGTCGCTTTCGTCGTCTGGGTCGCCGTCTTCGCCGTCTCCCCCACGCTCTAGCAGTTGAATAACATTCACCACGTCCTCGGCATTCGCCTCACTGAACGACAGCGCCGGCGTCTTGCCGAATCGCTTGTGGATGCGACTAGTTCGAGGGAAGTTGTAGCAAGAAAGAAACGCAGATGTAGCGCTCACGCTGTTGAACTCAAGAGGCAGCGCGTTGGAGGCGTCATACAGAGACCAGCAGCTTGCGCTAGCGCGTACGCGATCGCCTATGGGCAGGAAAGCCATCACTTTGACTGGGATCGCGCTCTGTCGATTCTCCAGCAAGCGGTTCACGAGGTATCGTCGAGGTCGTGGAGGAGGGCAATAGCGATCGTAGAATGCTTTGACTCCAACGGCAGTCGACCTGTTCACGTACGCTGTCACTCTTGCAGGCTCCAGAGGGTCCAGAAACGCGAGAACTCGAGCTAAGAGCTCCACGAACGCTCGTCTTGAGTCCGTGAAGATGTGCGGCGGGCTTTTCGGACCTACCGAGACCAGTGGCTTCTTCTTCCGGTGAACTCGATCGCGCTGCTTCTCCGCCGGATTGAGCAGCTTGGGCACCCACCTGTTGAACCCCAGACTTAACCGCTTGCTGGTCTTTTTCTTCTTGGGCTTCTTGGCTAGGGAAGCGCCTCCTCCGTCGACTTCATCGTCCTCGGATTCGTCGCTTCCTTCGTCGTCTGAACCGGGCGGAGGCTTTGGAGCTGTTGGCTGCTTCGTTCCCCACCTCGATACTATCAACGTCGGCGTCGTCAGAGCTTCGATAGGAGCAAGCGGAGACGGTGGTGCGGCAGTGATCGCTGGTGCTTTTGGTCGCCGCACGATCCTCTGACGTAGCGACGCGAGTAAATTCCTTCCGAACGGCGTAGGCCTCAACGCTCGAGTACCAACCCGACTTGTGCTAGCTGAAGAGGAAGCAGCGCCACCAGCTTCACTCTTCGGCTTCTGTCGGGACGGACGCCATGGTTTCACCATACTCAGGACAAGAAGACGCAAGCGAAGAGCCGCTCTATCTGTAGATCCTTGGCCGACGTGTTCCCCGGACAGCAAGTCCAGACTATTGCTCGATATCCGTAATTTAACCTACTTTTTATTACCCATTTTGACGAATGCCGTTTATACTCGAGCCATTCTCTTTCCCCGACTTTGTCCGAAGTCGGGTCTTTGCGAGTTGCTCGAGCTGCTGGAGCTGTCCGAGGTGTGAGGTCACTTGACTGCGCAGTTTCTCGTTCTGCTCCTCGAGCTGCTGCGCGGCGGCGAGTTGTCGCTCCGAGATGCCGCACTTGCTCGTGCTCTCCCTTGTCGCTTCTCGCCTTAAAGACTTCTCTAGTTCTCGGCGCTCCCGTTCAATCTTCCGCGCTTGGAGCTCCACGATTGTGGCTTGCAGCTCCACGACCTGCTGCTTCAAGCCCGCGATCTCGAGCTTTTGCCGCTGCTGCTGAGACTTGGGGGCAGCTCCATCTTCGGCCTCGGCTTTCGTGGCTCGCCGACGCTTACGGGTACGAGGAGTGGCTGGCTTGGGGCTTAAGCCGAACAGGTCACTGAGCAGGATCACGTCGTCCGGGGTGAGCGACGAATCGTCTGAAAGCTCGGTGCTCGTGGGGCTCCAGACCTCCGACTGAGATGCCATTCCGTTGTCGAGGTGCTCGGCGTTCGAGAAGAGCATGGCGAAGTCGTTGCTGTCGTTTGCCAAGGTGGTGGCCATGTCGAATAGGATGAGAACTGCCAGGCTCGAAGCGAATTGCAAAGTGAGGGAAGAGGAATCCAGCGTGACAAGTTTACTGGTGAGGGTCTGTAGCTCCGAGAAAACGCATGTCGTCATCTAGCCAGGCACAGCCTAAGAGCCGAGTCGAGACAGTCTCATTGCACCCCCATCATTGAAGATGACGAGAGACCAAGATTGCTTGTTTGTGAAACGAAGCCCAGGCCAGCGCGCAGTTTGTAACCAGAGAAACAAGTCCTGAAGCGGTTCGTGCGGCCTGGCTAGTCGAAGCAGAGCGCAGTTTGTCCGTCTTCCACGCCAAAGAGAAGAAGTATGAACACGCTGATTCATTATTAGTCGATTGCGGTGGAGGTGGAGACCACCGCACAAGCGGTGCGTGCTGACCATCATGGTTAAAATAGCATCCAGTCTGGATGCCAGAGAGCGTCACGAGGCATTTAACAAGTGGAAAGCCTAGAACTCCTCGCAACGGGGTCCAGTCGAGGTCGGTCTTCTATAAGAGAGTGACTGGAGTGCCCATCTGAAAAGGAGGGGTGTTTAGCCATAAAACGACCAACGGAGGCGAGCGTGTGAGGCGGGCCCAGCGCCGGAGCTCAACAGCGAGCCGAGCACTACAATAACCAGATCTTAGAATCGTTTTACCCGCAGGACTGCGTTTGCGACGCAAAGATGACACCCGTCCTCGTCAAAAACTACATTTCGACGTCTTACTTATTTTTTGTATTGAACGACCCGTCTCAAGATGGTCACTCCAACACGTGCCCTTCTATAATAGATGCACTCCATCAACTTCTCCAATCTCGCACTCGAGCGTGCTGAAAAAACATATTGGAGCTTTCCGATGCGGCACGGCTATCCAAGGAAACGCTGCACACCCGATCAACAATAATCCTAGTGATCTGACCAGCTGGCTGAGACCAGGCAAGCAACCATTTCGTTGGTCAGGCCGGTGTAGGGTGAGCCCCACAATGCCATGCGCCTGGCGGAGAGGACGCTAGCCTCAGCTTACAGCTATTGCCAACTGCCATGCCAGCAGGCAACGCTTCGACTGCAGCATTTTCAAATGCGGATGAGAAATGCTCGCTTCCTCAACATCGAACATCATACGTATTTCAATGCAAGAACAGCACGAAAGTTGCCCAGTCTGAGAGTAAAACAGAATCGTTTGACTAAATCTGTCCGTTCACCAAACTTTCACCATACACTGTACTTTATCGTATATGTACAGTACTGACTGAAATTCCTGAACAGCTGATGACATATTTCTCACTTTTTGCCAAGCATGACGAACAGAGTCATTTGTTGGTCTTTCTCACTTTTTGCCAAGCCGCATGACGAACAGAGTCATTTGTTGGAACCATATAGATCTCAAACCCTACAATCATTTCTGCTCACTTGTCAGAGCACTTCGCGTTTCGATTCGAGATGGAGGCAAACTCAAGTATTGTCATCAGCTTATTGATGAAGTAGCCTACAGAAATACATGCAACCGTTTAGTTACACCAATAGGTTTTTCAAGCAAAAGAGTTTCAAGCAAAAGCGGCGGCAGCATGTACCCTCGTCGGCATCCGTCATACGAATTGTTAGAATGGGAGAGTGCAACACAACCTCGCATGCGGCCGGCCGCAACGTTTCGTGCGCTGGCTGCCGGTGGTTCATAATGCGCTGGATCTCTCCTCGCTGCATGCTACTGTACGTAGTATTCGTCGCGCCGACGAGGCTTTGCTTACAGCGTGCAGAACGCAAGGAGTCTTCCACATACTGTACCTATGTACCTGGTACTGCTCAAAGACTGTCCAGAGTGTTGACGCCACCAACCACATCCTCGAGATCGGCAGCCAATTGTGGGCGGAATCACGTCGACCTCTGTAAGCATTCATTTGCTTTCTCCGAAATCCCGGTGGCCGTCGAGTTGTTAAGGCTGTGCTCGGTCTCGACTCTTGCCAGCGGAGGCACCGAGAGGAGCAGAACGCATACATGTATCCTTGATGGCTCTGCAAGTATCATCGTAAGCTCCATTCTCTAAATATTCTTGTCTTCAAAGCTGCCATTTGAATTCGTCCGTGAAGCACTCGACAGAACTCAGACAATTCAAAGTGTCAATTGCTGATGCTGCAGGCGTCGACGCCGAGCTTTTCGTTCAGCACGAGATTTTCCAGCATCTGCGCTGGTGCAAAACCCCTCTCCGTAAGAAGCCACGTACACCAACTCGATTTTCCTCGATGCATCGCTTCACGACTGAGAGGCTCACCGAGCTGCCCATACCATTCGAGCCTTTTCTTGATAACGGGCGAATCGCCCTGGAGATCATCACGTCGTTCATGTGCTTGATGCGTAGTTACAATACTATTGTTAACTTCTCTACCAATATTTCATTATCCAAGACCAGTCGCGTACCCGTTGTTTGTGTAGTTTCCTTTTGACCAGGCGCATCTGGCTCTGCATTATTTCTCGCAGCTTGACGTTCTCCACTTCGGTCTTGGCCTTCCCTCTCTCTGCCTCTTGGCGATCCGTCCCCACAACGAAACCTATGGCTGTGTAGGTGGTTCAAAGTCCACCATACGCGTCGATGTTTCTCCTGCTTGCAGCTCCTTCAGTTCCTGTTCGCGCTGCTGTCACTCCAGTTCCTCTCTGTTCTGCTGCGTGAGATTCTCCAGCTCGAACTCGAGCTGCTCGCTCTTCTCGTACAAATACGCGAGCTCTTCTTTCTGCCTCTGACTCGTGCTCTTGTTGGTCTTTCCCTTCTTCTTGGGCGGCTCCGACGGCAGCAGGGGGTCTACCTTTCCTC
The DNA here is from genome assembly GCA_000500225.2 of Phytophthora pinifolia. Classification (NCBI taxonomy): domain Eukaryota; phylum Oomycota; class Peronosporomycetes; order Peronosporales; family Peronosporaceae; genus Phytophthora; species Phytophthora pinifolia. The sequence continues at coordinate 11,161 of KV733696.1, forward strand.
GGCTCAACTGCCTTATTTTCAGTAGTTTTTACAGCTCCCTGAGGCGCCTGAGGCCTCGGAGCTGGAGACGGCAGCGTCACAGAGCCACTGACCATCGGAGAAGCTGCTGTTAGTGCTGTCCGGGGCAGCGAGTCATCTGTTAAAGAGGCTACGAAGCTTCCACTTGAGTCTGTATTATCTGGTCCGGTTGGAGGGCGAATAATGAGGCGTAGAGACCCGAAACACCATTATTAACTGCGGCTGCGTCTTGGCTAAGTCTGTGCATTGCGGGTGACGCTGCGCCGTCCTGTAGGAGCCACAAATCGAGGTCTCTCAGGAAGTCTGTCGGTAGGTCTCCGTCCATGATATTTTTTGCAGCTGCTACGAGGCGGTAGAAGTCGCGGAGAGACTGGTGGATAAGAGCACGATGGTTGCGTCGAGAACAGAGGAAATAATTGATGAAACGTTTAAAGGTAATTGAGCGGTTTAAACTAAACGTTAGTGGGATACGATAATTATTGGGTGGGGTACCGTATAAGGAAGCATACAATTCCTGCATCGGGTTGGAGTCGCATGACCAACATTCATTCGTTGTACATTACGTGACGACGCTAGAACCGATCGATCCCGCAACGACGAGTCTTTCCGGGTTGCTTTTGGTTCATTCAGCAATTGCCGATGATGAAATCCGAGAAAGATACGTCAAGTTTCTCGCAAAAAGAAGATTTAAAAAAGTTCGCTATTAGTATATCATGGATGAGCAGTGACTCAACGAGTAGTGATCGTCACCTTCGTGGATGTTAAAGCGTTTTCCAGAATAAATTATAGGCATCTTGTAGTTTGGAATTCCATCTCGCTTCGTCAGTCTCCACATCCAAGCCACTTTTCCTCAATTGGGTCACATTTTGGCCCTACGTTTTTAGTGATCTGCAGTCGTCGTAGGTCGATGTAGTTCTCGTCCGCTAGGCACGAAAGAACTTGAAACCGCGTGTTGTAGCACATACCAGTTCTGTTGCCGGGGAGATGGCATTCCCGGAATGGCTTCCCGTCGCAAATCTCGATTGTCTCCTTGACGGGGAAGTTGAGGGAATCCCGCGCGTCAAACGGCGACGGCTGGCATATTGCTGATGCGAACTTCTCGAATATCTGCTGCGTGCCTTTATTTCCGAGATATGGCGTGGCTGGGACAGTGGAGTCTTCGATACTTGTCAGGCACGTAGCTGCGGGTACTTGTGCTAACGGGTAACTTAGGCAGGAAACGTGATTCAAGTCACAAGCTCCGAGAAACCCGTCGCAACAAATACGATTCGGTCGGAGCAAGGCAAATTCCACGAGGTTTTGCAGGGGCGACATGTCGGGAAGCTTCTCCATGGACGGCAAAAGCGAGAGAATCAGTCGATCAAGCTTCGGTACGTGCTCAAAACTCGGCAAGCTTTGTAGTCGCGGTAACCATGCCAGTGACAGACTCTGCAGGTTTGGAACCCCGTCAAGTGGTGGAATATCGTCAATATGTTCCTGGACTCCCACGTGGATCATCGACAATCGTGGTAAGCCACTGAATAAATCTTCTGGCAGACCGAGCAAGTTTGAACTCCCGTATTTCCCTTCAATTTGACTGTACATCGAAAAAAGTGCGTTAAAACGAGCTCGAATTCCACGAATTTCCCAGTTGTTTTTCGTACAGAGTTTCGAGGCTTCGAAGTTCCTTCATCCACGACGGGATATGGTGAGTACTCGTGTACATCATTTGACTGGATGAATATTGTGCATGAGAAACGTCACAAAAACTAGACAAAATGCGACATGACGTACATGACTTTCAGGCCTCGACACTTGCGCAGCTCTTCTGGCCACTCCAGAAGTTGGCGGTTGATCACTTGAAGAGACGTCAGCATTCCTGCACTAGCGAGGGCTTGGACCTTGTTGTACGCATCAACAGGTTGGATCCACTCCTTGTAGGTCTTTGGAGCGACATCAACGTCGATGAATATGAGGCATGGGCAGTGCTCGTCGCTGGTCTTCCATTGGTGGGCGTATACTACACATTCCGGGTGTAGTGAGCACAACGCCGTCGAGTCTGCAATCGCCTTATGTGTCGATAATAACACAACGATGCTGATTACCAGAAACAAGGCAGTCACCCCCTTCGGCACTGAATTCTGCGACTCTGGTGCGATTTTTCCAGGTTGGAGTCTCTGGAGAATGATTTCTTGATGTCGCGTCCAAACGATTGCTTCAAGAACACGCTCAAATCGATAGCAGAATGTCAAGTTCATGCTGATACGCAGCACAAAATCTAGAATGGAGTCGATGCGGAGTGAATCGAAGTTGACACGGAACAGGGCAATTTCCGACTGATTAGCGAACGATCGAGCGATATGTTCGAAGCTTCCAGGAGGGAGTTTCTCCAAATACGTGAGGTACACTTCTCGATCAAAGTCGAAAAAGTAGTAGCAATAGAGCAGGGTGGCGAATGGGAACAGAACGGCTGCGGACAGGTCAAAGCTATCGGGAGGTCAGCAACACCAGGAGTTTCTTTGAAATACAATATTCCACTACAACGTACATGGAGTCGATGACCACTTCGGTCAGCGCCGAGAACTGGTCCGTCAAGATATTGAAGACGCACGACAGCGCGTTTACAGCCAAAAATGCTGCATACCCGTACGTGAGGCTGACGGGGCTCCCACTCTGTAGTAGTTGACGCAGCATGGCCGCCTCCATTCCCAAATCTATGAGCTTGAGGAAAACATTCTGCATATTCAACGAAATAATAGTGAGATTAGGGAGACCACTGGCCGTACAGATTTAGTGTTCTTACCCAATTTTTGCGATTCCTGCCTTCGAAAGCCGTAAAATCACTCCACAGAAACCGAAGACGCTTGTAAATCGGGTTTCTTGTGAGCGTAGAGCAGGGCCCTTTGATACAAGCAGTCGGCTGGCTTCGATACGCGGCGCCGAACAGTTTATCCCGCCAGAAAAGCATTCTCAACGTCACGAGCAAGTAGCAGATATCGACAATCAACAAACCGACAGCTCCAGCCATCACTGCCCTGGGGTTTGCATCGTTGAATAGCCAGAAGCTGCCATTGTCGTATGAGCTTGTGCCCATCAGTAGATTGGCAGCTTTGGTCGGCGTGAGAGCCAAAACGATCAACCAGGACGTCCAGGCTAGACATACAACGAGAGTCAAGAGCATCGGGATGCCTAATACACCGAAAACTTGGTGGAAAGAGAGAGCCCCATCCTGCGGGTGGCCGAAGAATCGCTTGCTGTCAAACTTGAGCTGCTCTGTTGCTTGCGGTGCGGGCAGGATTTGACTTAGTTTTGGTCCGCGAGCAGAGCTCGGGCTCGTTCTGTTCAACTCCGAACTAGTTGGACCTGCCGAAGGACTCGCATTGCAGTGTTCGCTGGGAGCAATTGCCGATTCTTTCATCAATGCTTGCACTTCGTGTTTTCTCGTGTGCTGGAGCAGAGTCGATTGACTGTGAACTCTGGTAAGAGGGAGGTATTTTTACATGCTCAAAAATACGATGAAATCTTAGCGAAATGGCACGGATCTTTTTGTTTTGAAGTGAGGTACTGTACATTAGCTACACCTAAAGTCCATCGCACTAGATGGCACGGATCTTGGAGATTATATTGGTTCGCCCAACTTCACCTTGTGATGGTCCGTCCCCATTACTCCCTACGGTTACGCTGCTTTCTTGCTACGGACTCGGTATCCTGCAGTGTTTTTTTTTACATGACTTTCTACATCAATTAAATGGGAAGTCCTGTAAAAATGTAAAAAGTCCCCTAAAAACATAAAAATAGTTGAGATATCTCAGATCGATGCCCTACATCTCTCGAAAAGGAGCGCAACGGAACGGCGAGATCATTGGCATGACGCTCATGCGCAACTGCGTCGAGATCTCCGACTCGAAGTTCGAGGTCATGGGCATGAAGTCCCTGGACGTGTACCAGGGCTGCCTCGAGGCGGATCTCGTGCCCCCC
>KV733697.1:2225-26041 GCA_000500225.2 Phytophthora pinifolia
TACGCATAGCAATCGCAAACTCCAGTCGCTCGGTCTGGAAACAAGAGCAATAATTAGTCAGCAGCCAGTTTTAACCGTAACATGCTTTAGCAAAAACGTACCACAGACACCTCGCGCGGAACACTCGATGTTGGCCTTGGTACCCTTGACCAGCTCCGCCACAGTGATAGTGCCAGGGTTGGTGAGAGTTGAAGCTTCGTAACTCAGTAGAGGCAAGTCACCCTGCATAAAGGTGAACTCGACGGTCGTGGCTATTCACAGATAATTGCCACAAGATTGCGAGTTGATGGTAAGGAAAGTAAGTTGCCGAGCTGATAGAAACGGCAGGGATACGTACTGACACCCGCTGCAGAGCACACAGTGGCGCCTGAATCAAATGTGATCGTGGCAGTGCGCACACTCTCCAGTGCCTCGAGTGTCGATTCGACTTGGGCTGTGCCGGCATCGAACGGGATCACTGCCGTCGTCTCCTCTCGAAAAGTAAGCTTGAACTCTCCCCCGTCAGCTATACACAGGAGTGTCTGCTTCTCGTTTACTTTGCCGATTTCAAACGGATCCGCTCCGCGTGGGCACATTCGAGCAGAGCAGTCGTGTCCTCCGGTAAAGTCGCCATAGGCGTTTTCGTAAGGCCCAAAGTAGTCGTTGGTCTCGCAGTCGCAGCCCTGAATCTTGCTCGCATCCCACGCAGTTAGCGTGTTCGGTGTCGCACCGTACGTAAGACTCAGAGGATTTCCCTGGGAGTCTGTAGCTTCAGCCGAAAGCTGTTGGATGCTCTTACAGGTGCCTCGGCCGCTACAAGTCGCCCCAACTGTCGTGGTCGTTCCAACAGGACAACTTAGAAACTCGCAGGCTGCACCCGTAAAGGGGGCCTGGCACGTACACAGCCCCGAGCTTGTGGTGCACGAGCCTCTCGCAGAGCATTGAGCCATCGCATGCGCCGTATCTGGAGCTGTGGCGCCATCAAACCACGCGGTTCCCATCGGACACTCGCGAATCGTACAGTCAAACCCAGTAAAGCCGGTGTAGCACAAGCACGCGTACGATGTCGCTATCGAGCACGTTCCTTTTCCATCGCACGCGCCGTTGTTGGTCGAAGGACAGATGGAAGTTCCAGTTTGGTAACCGCAGTCTCCGCGCCTGCCGGGAGAAGGAGGCATCGCGCCGTCACCACTCCCAAACCCTGCGATACACTGGCACACTCCGTTGCTGAAATCGCAAGTGCCACGATCGGAGCAGTACACGTTTTCGCGTGTGCCGACTGTATTGGTTACAACGGTGACTGTGGCGCCGTTCGAGAGGTTGTTGAGCACCTGGAGATTTGGTAGATCTCCTGGATTGTTCGTGAATGTAATCGACGTTGTGGTCCCCCCCGTGGAGCAGAGTGGCGTCCCAGTTAGGATACTAACTCCGTAAATATTGTCCAGATTCTCCAAAGCGGTCTGCAAGTCATCCGACGTCGCAGTTGATGCAAGGTTTACAGTCACTCGGCCGCGAAAGGAGAGCGCATATGTGCCAGTGCAGCCGTTGCAGACGCACGTGATGTCTTGTATCGCATTGACTTGGCCGGTAGTCAGTGGATTGTCGCCTTTGGGGCATTCCCGTTGTGAACAGTCGAAGCCTGTGAAGCCTGGATCACATTGGCAGCCCATGATCTTGTCGGCGTCCCAGAGTGAGTACGTCGTGCTCGTGAAGAAGTTGCGATCATCGTGCAACACGGCAGCATCGCGCATGCTCACACAGCGGCCGTTGCCCGAGCATGAATTGGGACAAGCCAGTCGCTCGCAAGCCACGCCTTCAAATCCAGCCTCGCAGGCGCAGAGACCCGTGGATCGGTCACAGCGCCCCATAGCAGAACATTCAGCTGTTTGGTGCGCCGTGTCAACGGCCCAAGCTCGATCCACCCACGCCGCCCCCATCGGACAGAGTTTGGACGCGCATGTCGATCCACCGTAACCTGGGAAACACGTGCATCGACCAGTTGATTGTTGACACGCCCCGTGGCCGCTGCAGCCTCCGTCGCAGCTGAATCCAAGCACGCAATCGATGACAAGCGATCCTAGCGACAGCAGGAAGAGAAGCTTTCGCATGGCCGGACAACCGATTCCCAGGGGGCTCTCTTGAGGCGATCCAAGGGGACGGCACGAAACGACAACGGTATAATTTTGTTATCGCAATCGTCCAATTCCGTCACACCGTGGCAGCCTTCTCCAACGCGACATTGGTGTATAGTGTGCCATCGCCAACATGGCCCAGCAACAAGGTAGCCACACCCGCCACAGTCAAGTGGCTTGCCAAACTCTCTGAGAGCCTTTTGCCATGGCGAGAGCTAGCCAATATCTTCAGTCAGGTCAAACAGTGGTCACGTCCGGACGGATCGAATCTGCTGTGGTTTGTCGACCTGCGGCAGTGCATTGAACTCTATACACCCACTAGTTAACGCTAGCGCCAAACACAACTAGCGGGAAGATGTCCGTGTCCTGATCACTTCGTCGATTATCTTCAACATTGCAGCAACGTCGCGTCGCGACCACAAGCTGCACTTTCTTTTTATGGTTAAGCCTCCCCCCAAAGCGATGAATTATCGCGACGCATGCGCCATTAGTTGCTCTTTTAAAAGAACCAAGTCTTGCTCCCATTCTAGCGGCCACTTGGGTACTTCAAGTGGAGTCTTGACTCGCGTCTCGGCATCCTGCGGCTGCTTTCCGTCGGTAGTCAAACCCTTTTCCAACCCAACCGCAGCCACGACATCTTCATTCGTCTCTCCAAACAGAACGTGGGTCAGCATTTCCAGACTCGCGCTCTCGGTCCATGCTCGCTGGCCAAACAAAGAAAAAGCCTGAACCAGGTTGCGTACATCTTCTCGCTGTGGTGCTAAAACAATAACAACAAAAAGCATTTGCGTTGGAGCACTCTTCTCCTGTCACCCCCTGAGCTCAACACCACATCTTTCGTACCTATTGCTTCCGATGCCAGTCGCAGTGGCAGTGGTTGCAGATCTCGCTCTGAAAAATCACCAGAGCTAGGTGTCTGGGACCGACTTACAGCCTTGCCATCTTCATCCTGCTGCTCCTGCCAATGGTTTGAAATCTTCTCCACGTCAGGCTGTACGCGCACCACAGCCGGAGATCCGCAGGCTTTGCTCAAATTCTGCTGCGTGATTCCACACAGCACACTGATCACGAGAGGAGGTGCTTTGGCATTGGCCGCCAGCGCGTGGCGGATCTGAATCGTCACGCTTTTGATTTGAGACGGCGGCATACACAGGACGAGTACGTCGCTTTCTCGAGCCAGTCGAGCGTTGTCGTAGTACCGATTTACTAGCTGAAACAACGGCAGCGCTGAAGGAGCTTTCAGCACTTCGCAGCGAGGAATTCGATCTGGTTGACGGGTCGAGACGGCAATTCTGTCGGCACGGTATCCGTTGGCAAGCAGCGTCATGACCACGGCAGTGCCGACGTTGCCGCCTCCCAGGACGCCAATTCGAGGCGCGTCCTCCTTGTCTGCGGAGGCGAAACACTTGGCACAGGCGAGAACCAGCAAGAAAACCTCATGGGCGATGACTTGAATCGCCAGCGACCGGTTGTGGTGCAGCAGCTGAGCCTTTGGAGCCAACCGCGTGGGGGCCAGCAGCTCAGCACGGATCTTGAAGGGCTTCTTCAGCTCCTTGGTGTTGGTTCCAGGCGCTGAAGAAGGTGGACTTGCAAGCGGCAAAGTGCTGGACATGGCGTTGATCCAAAAGGTCGGTGACTAAAAACAAACAAATTGCAATTTCTCAAATCGCGAACTTGAAGATACAAAGTCGAAGTAAAGATTAAACACAGGCACCTTACAGAGTCTCTCGAGCTTTGCGTTTTTTTTTTACTGAAGCGAAGCTTCGCTGACGCCCGTCGATAGAATGATTGCGATGCAAAGTGCAAGGTATTGGGGCTGTCAAAATCGGCGCAGGCATACCGAGCAACCCGGACGAGTCGGGAGGCAAAAAAGCACGTTACTTTTCCACAGTTCAAACATTTCCACTACTTGTTGATATTGACCTACAGTCTTCAAAAAGTCACAGCATGAGCTCAAACTCAAACTCTCCCGTCAACACCTCCGGCGCTGCTGTTGCTGCTGCTTGCCCTGCTGTCACTTCCACTTTAGGCGCTTCCGCTCCTTCCTCCGCCACAAGTAGCCGCAGCAGCTCCTGTTGCTGTACTCTCTCGGCTTCGATCATCTCTTGCTGCTCGAGCTCACGCTCTTTCCTTTCTTTTGCAAGTTGCGCCTGTTTGTCCAGCTCTTCTTGAATAAATCTCTGGATGTCCGCATTCCGTTGGGCAATCACCTCGGGCGGCGGCTCGTTCTGCTTCTCCAGCTCTCGCTGTTGCTCTCGATTCTTCTGAATCGTTTCCAGGCGCCTCTGCTCCGCTTCAAACTGCATCTTGATCTGCAGGTCTTCTAACCGTTTAATGTCCCTCAATCTTTGCTTTTTGCTCCTGTTTTCTTCGTTCAACTCGAGTTGTTGCTTCCTCTTCAACTCCTTTTGCTCCTTCAATTGTTGCTTTTCGAGTGCGAGTTTCGCCGCTTTTTGTCGTTTCAGCTCCATTTCAACTTCTCGTTTTTTTTTCGCAGCGGCCTCCTTTTCCAATATTTCCAGGTGTTTTAACAGATTTTGCTGCTCTTTTTCCTGGGTAATAGCACGCAACCTCTGCTGGCGAGAAGACCTCCTCGTGGGCTCCAGATGAACCGCCGGCTTAGCAGGCTGTTGGCGCGGAGACGTTCGCTTCATGGTCGGCAGCTTGAGAGACGCCAGCATCCGCTTGTTCTCCTCCACGCGGCGCCGGCGCTTGATCTCGTATTCGCTTAGAGACGCGTTTTCCATTATATAACTGGAAGTTGGAAACGCGCGTATTTTACGAGCGTAAAATACGAATAGTTGAGGTACACATACATGACATCGTTTTTTGTTTTTCATAACCGAGATGTCTCGCGTTTCACCTCCATCTCTCAAGATGACTCTTGTTAGCTGCTTTGATTAATGTTTAAATTGAGCACTACTTTAGAAGGCTGATGCTATTCTAGATTGGATTGATTCAGATGATTAACTTGTTATCCTGGTTGTTCTTAAGGCTGATGTTATTCTAGTTTGTGATGTAGCTGTTCCTAGTGTTACTGTAGATCAATGCGCCAGCGCCGCCAATTCCGAGGACTGCCAAGCCCAAGATGCCGTACGCGATAACCATGCCCTTGATGTCACCTATAATCTGGATCTTTTGAACCCTGGCCACGAACACTCCGGCCATTCCGACCTGCTTCAAAGTGATCTTCTCCGGGTGCCTCTCAATCGCTGCCCTCAGCTTGGACATTTTAGGGTCAGCGCTGAGTTTCTTGGCGAGTCCCGTGTCTCTCTCCAGGGCCTGCACGTTCTTGACAATCTTGGGGTCGTCGAGCGCCTTCGCAACGGACGGGTTTTTCTCCAACATCTTGACAAGCGGGGCATTCTTTTCCGCAGTCTTGGTGACGGAAGAGCCGCCCTTGAAATACGACGTGATCTTGCTGATAAACGGAATGTTCAGTCTCTCTTCGTCCTCTGCGTCGATCGTGTTGTCCTCCACCTTGGTCGTGCTGTCCCTGAGGCTGCGGTGCGTGTTGCCGTCGACCACAGCGTTGGTGTAGCCCTGGACGGACACAGCCAAGGTTATCAGCAGCAGCAACAGGAGGGAGTTTTGGCGCATGGTGCTTTCCGGCGTTGGAACGCTGTTGCTTGGGCGCTCGCTGGTCGATTCAGAAATGAAATTTCGGGGTATGCGAACAGCAAAGCCTTATCCGATTCCTACCACCGTTGCAGGAACCACAACGAGATGGGAATTCACTTGCAGAATTTATGTGGCAAGCATCTGTTTTCATGTTTTTATTATCAAATCGGCCTTGGAGAGCATTTACAGTACTTCAAGCATGAAGCGCTCGAGATGAATTCAAGAAGCGCCGGAGCCCTGGTGTTAGAGAAAGTCAAATTATGTCTCGTGCACCATACGATTTCGAAAATTTACTCACTTCGTTGTGCTTGAAAGACAACCCAACCAAGGCAAACTTTTGGTAGCAGCGAGGCTTCCTTGTTCACGTTCACAACTTTCAGCACAAGATAAAGAAGCTGACACCCTTACCCAGATGGACTCCAGGCACATAACTAGGCAATGACGAGCTGGTTCACTTAGCGCAGGGCCATTGAATAGAGAGCAAGGCATGTCGAAGTCGCAGAAAACGCAAGGCAGAGCTGCATGTACAGTCGAAAGAAATATGAGGATTATAGCATGGGGTCGTCAAATGCTAACCGAGCGGCTTTCACTATTATTAATATTCATGAGGTGGCGGTCTGTGAAACATCTATTTGTACTCAAATCGTTGGTTTCCTTTCATGCTAATCCTTGAACGAAGCGCTACAGCTGCGAATCGCCACGATGTACAGTGCGTGGATGCAAGGTGACGCATCTTGGCGCTTTCCTGTACGCTAATCGCTCGACAAACGATTTCGAACATCGTGTGAGGCCCTGGTTCAAGGCAGCCCTTCTAGCTAAGTCTAAGGATTGTGATCATGCTACCGAATACAGTACAGACAACGACGCAGAAATCCGGCACCGCTGAATGGTATCATCCATAGTAAACAAAGAGACACCGGCCCCGACACGAAAATCCGGCACCAAGAATGATTGGTTGAAATATAAAACTCGTAGCGAAAACCAAATCCAAAAAAACGTATAGCGTAACTCCGCTGACTGCGCCGCATGGAGCAGAATGAGCCAGCAAATTAGCGCCCCGTCAGTCTTAAATTGTGTGATAAATATTCTTGTTATCGTGCTGTGATTGGCTAAAACATTACTATCAGATCAGATTGGTGCAACAGTCAAATGCCGGATTTTTGTGTCGGCCGGATTTCTGCGTCGTTGTCTGTACTATTAATACACGTCAAGTCGATCGCCGCTGAGCATAAATCTTGAGACGGTGCTTTGCGTTCTTGAGATACCATACTATTTGAGGAAATATTAGAAGAGAGTGACTGGAGTGCCCATCTGAAAAGAAGGGGTGTTTATCCATAAAACGACCAACGGAGGCGAGCGTGTGCGAGGCGCGAAGCCGCAGCAAACCCGCGTGGGGTGCCCGCGTCAGCAGGGCCGCGCGGTATTTGCGCAGGCGGGCCCAGCGCTGGAGCTCAACTGCGAGCCGAGCACTACAATGACCAGATCTTAGAATCTTTTTACCCGCAGGGAGCAGCGACTGCGTTTGCGACGCGCAGCGGAGCAAAGATGACACCCGTCCTCGTTAAAAAGTACATTTCGACGTCTTACTCATTATTTGTATTGAGCGCCCCGTCTCAAGATGGTCACTCCAACACGTGCCATATTAGAAACACCGGTAGGAATCTGATAAACACAGTAAATATCCGGCACAATACGCACGGACAGGGCGTGAACGCTCGCCTCGGTGCCCGGCTGCGCACGGTGATGGAGATGAGCATGCGAGGTGCGCAGTATGTGTATGGTGTACACAAGTGGATGTGGCACTAGTGCGGTGGCTACATATCCAGATTTCCTATGTGGCGCACTCCACAATCGTTCAGTCCTGAAAGCAGCAGCAGCAGGGCCACCGACAAGCCCCCTTCCTCCCCACGCACTCACCACACACGCGACGACCATGCCGGGCCTCAGCGCGTCGGAGTTGCCACCGGAGGCACTCCACGCTGGGGACACGGTCGAGTACTTCTCCCGCACCTTTGTGTGCGGCGACAACAGAGGGTACCGCCGCGCCGTCGTCACCCAAGTCGACACCGACGACAACGTGGACTTCCCCATTTCGCTCGACACGAAGGAGGTTGTCCCGCAGGACTTGATGCTCAAGAGGGTGACCGACCACCTTGGAAACCCCCTGGCAACCGGCTCGTCGTATTGGCGTAAGCTGAGGACCTTCCAGCTTGTGCCAGGAACGGTTTCGGTCCCGTCAAGGGCCCACGGCCTCAATGTCGCGCTCCGCAACGCAGTTGCAGCTGCATACGACGCTGGCAGGCACGAGGAGCGTCGCCCACCAGAGGAAATAGTACCGGAACCCCCCCCCCAAGCAGCGAGTGCAGCTCCCCGGAAGTGCAGGCGAACATCGGCCACGTAGAGCCCCCCAGCACCCCGGCACAAGCCCACACGCAGGAGCCGCTGCCTTCCGACGAGTCTTCAGGCTCAGATGAGCCCACCCGAACCGAGGAGGTGGCCTCCACTTCCTCGCTTAGGGAGATCATCGATTTGGTGTCGCCGGAGAAGGCGACAGGAGCTCCGTCTGATGCTGAGGCTGCTGCGTACGTGCAGTCAGTCCCCAACCGGCACGCACGCGCCAAGATACGGCACCAGCCCAAGAAGCGAAGGGCCCAGTGGCTGGTGCCAAGGTCTAGGAAGCGACGACACCTGGCTAAGTGTTCCGCCACGAGGAGCGGCACCAAGCTCTACCACACCAAGGTGTTGAAGGCGGGCAAGTTCGAGACCCTCGCCCGCAGCCCGGAGGTGCTCAAGGAGCTCGATATTCTGCACGCCAAGAGGTCCAAGCTCGTGGACCTCGAGCTCAAGAAGGCCACAACTCTGTGCAAGACTGTCGAGTGGTCCCGGGATGTGCTGCGGATCAAGACGTGCAAGCGTAATGGCGTGTGCTTCAAGGACACGGGGAGCGTCGATCCATGCGCGTGCTACGGAGACTGCTTCATCGACTCCTGCAGGAACGCAGCCTCGGCGTCATTCTGCACGCCGCGGTACTGCAGTCTTGGGGCGTTCTGCAGCAACGCCCCACGTACGCTCAGCACGCTTAAGCTCTACGACACCGGGAGCGGCGGCCTCGGAGTGTACACGACCACGTCACTCGACGTGGGCGACGTCCTGGGCGAGTACTGCGGCGAGTTGTCCGAGTTCGCCGCTGTTGTGGAGGGGCGGCCTCCAGAAGCCGTCAAGACGAACTCGGGCTACACGTTGCTATACAACACGAAGTCCATCAAGGGGAAGTACGTGTACGTCGATGCACTCAAGTGCGGGTCGATTACCCGCTAATTTTCACACGCGTGCAAGCCCAACGCGGCCTTCGTCGAGCAACATACGAGGAGCCGCGTGCGTGTCTTGGTTAAGATGATCCGAAACGTAAACGCCGGCAGTCAGATTACCGTTCACTACGGTGATGAGCGCTGGTTCCAGTGCGCTTGTGATAGCTGTTGGGCGAAGAAAATTCTCCAGCAAGACAGCAGCGACGACGAGCAGTGTTTAGATTCTAAACGTCTACTCTAGCAAATGAGTTTCTTTAGTTGAAGCGCTAAGTAACTGTCAACACGGATATGTGTTGTATCAAGTCCTGTGCGTGCTGGATCACGAGTTTGTGTGAGGAACGATCAACGTCACCGAGTGTATATTTGAACGCCTGCTCACATACATCAAGGAGGAAGACATGAAAAGCGTAGATTCAAGACGCTGCAGAGTACTAGGTCGTACCGCTGTGCGTGCTGCGTCACTCATAGCTCAGAGCAGCACCTACTGCACGGGGTCGCCCTAGTTGAGGAAGAACGGCCACCTCGCCGCGCTTCGCTTGCGACGACTAACCAACACCTCCCTTCCGCTGCTGTCCACGTGTGCAGTGACCCGCAGAGCAAACAGCACGTGCACGCAGGCGCCGAACGCGAAGAAGTAATCACAGGGGCAGCTTTTCGACTGCACGTTCACGGGCCAGCCGTCCAGGGGCCGACCCTCGTACTCCTTCCGAGCGTAGTTTGTCCCCATCTGCGCAGACACGGCGATCGCCTCCTCGCTTCTCTTATTCGGCGCCACTGAACGCGGCGTGCAGGCAGCGAAACGACACGCAAGATAGCGCACGTACTCCACATCCTGACCTTGAGCGAGCCCCAGCAATCGCACGCGAACCATCTCCATCACCCTACGTCCGAGGGTTTGCGCTGGAATCACGATATATTCGAAAGCCCTGCCACTGCTGCTTTGGTATTGGCAGCAGTTGCTGAGCTCCAGCAACAACGTGCCCATCTTGAGGCGACGGCGCATGGTGTCGTCGCGCTTCAACAGAGCATTGAAGGTCTCCGCCGGGTTATTTGTAGAGGCGAATCCGCTAGGCGCGGCGAACACCTGCCACGTCGTGAATGGGCCAGTAACCCACTGCCCGTAGAAGTACTGGCCAAATGCTGCAAGCGTCGGTTCGGCGAGCCAGCGCTTGAGAATCGCGCCCAGCATCCAGGTAAAGTGCTGTTGGTCCCGCGCGAAGTGCAGATCATACACTTCGCGTAGTACGTGAGCCTGTGAGCTCGAGGAGAGGAGCTTCACCCGTTCCTGGATGTGCTTCATCACATGAAAGAAGCACATCAGGAACTGAAAGCGTGGGTTGTCTCCAAAAACGGAGGACAGAGCATTGTAGTGGGCCCTGTCCCCATCAGCCATCGCGTACTGCACAGTCAAGTGCTTCTCGGTGATCATGAAGTACAAACGTCGTAGGGAAAGAAGCGCAGCCCGAAACATTGGCTCGGTTTCTTGTGACATGATAAACATTGCGACCAAGTGAAAGCGGCGCGACCGGTCGGACACCCCCGCTACCAGCACAGGGTAGCCCATCTTGTTGGTCTTGTAGGTGCCGTCGAGGTGGAGTACGAAGCTCTCAGGCGGCACCATTAGCCGTAGCATCAGTGTTTTCGTGGTAATGCCTACCAGGAACGGGTTCCTCTCGGAACCGTTCCCTACAATGGGCACGCCGACGCTGTCCACCTCCCACGCGAACGTCACGGGCTCAGTCATGTCCTTCGACGGCTCGAACGCGTGCTCTCTGATCCACTTCCTCAGGTCCTCGATTCGGTCGTGGTTCTCCATTTGTGTGCGTTGGTAGTAATTTACGAAGTTATGCACGGTCTTGAGAGCAGGGAGGTTCTCCAGCGGGGGGCGAACTTGCGGGCCAGCGCATGCCTAATGCGCATGGGCTTCTGGTGGTTCATGGCCTGGTCGAGGCAGAACTCCTTCTGGAGCAGACTCAGCTTCTTGCACCCTGGCGAGGAGGTGGAGGTGGCCGTGTTGTGCGCCCCGAACTCGAAGATGGACGCGTGCTCGGACAACAAGCACGTGACCATCTTCCCCCGCCAGGGGCACTTCATGGGGCTGGCCTTGGCGCAGGTGGCTGAGCTGCACACCAATAGGCGGTACCGCATCTGGTGATCTCCTTGAGGGCATATAGTGCAGCCCATCGCCTGCGACTTATCGATGTCGAAGGTCTCTAGCGTTGCGGTAGCCGCCTCTGCTGCGGCGGCGTCCACATCTACAGCAATCTCACGCCACATCACTCGCGGAGGCATTCTTGATGCGGAGGGCTTTTGGGAATGATGTGGCTTACACACCTACGGCTGGCCATCGCTTGCTGGTCACCGCCCTTTTTCACCTAACCTCACCCAGTTTGCGCGCTTCCCGCTGGTGTCCAATCGTGTGTGCTGGGACTGTGTTGATCAGACTGGAACACTGCTGACCCGATCAAATGGTGCTGACGCAGATTTGCTGTGCTGTTACCGTACTGCATGGTGTCAGTAAGGCGTTCTCATACTATTTGAGGTTTATCATGGTCCACATTGTTACCTCTCGACCAATCACAAGCCCAGCATTTCCTGTTTTCAACTTAACAGCCCATTTAATCTGTGACTACGTTGGCCTTGTTTGAGAAGTTGCTCGTTTGTTTGTTGTTTGTTGTTTGCTGCCGTGAGGAACATTAACCCTTTAACTACCGAGCCATCTCTTACAGGTTCAATGAGACCTGTATCTCAGCAAATCAAATCGAAGAATGGATTAAAAAACACCAATCACAGTTGCTCCCATAACCTCTCTAAACTATACCCCCCTCTAACTTGAAACCCCCTCCTGTTCATAACCATATCGACGACGAGCATGGAAGGCGAGCATATCTGCGGTTGGTGTGGATCTTCCGAGTGCGACTGGGCAGTCTACGGGGGCGAGCTGCGAGAGACGGCAGCTCGTCTTGTGAACACGTTGTCGTGCAAACGACGGCGTAACCCTGTCGTGCGCGCTATTCTCCGTCGCAAGTATATTTACATGAAAACTGGAAGCATGAGCGGAGCGGTTCCTGAGTGCGTTAGAAGAGGACTGGTAGACAACTGGCCCGATGAAAGCATGGTGAGTGATCTCTATTAGCAAGCGTCTGGAAGCTTTAGGTCAGCTACTCTTGTGACTGATCTATTGACGCGCTTTCGTGTAAACGCCACAGGATCCTGCGTCGTCGATCTATACACCGCGTCAAGAGCATCGCGAATGGATGTTGATCGCACTTTGAAGACATCTTGGTAGTGGAATGCACTGAAGTACTCCACGTGAAAGCCCCTCTCGCATTTAGTACATCCGTACTTCGCTTTCTTGCTGATTCCTCGCATGCTACACAGGTAGCAAGTCAGTTTGCCATTGATGTGTGTCGTAGCGTTGGGAGTAATGATGTGGAACGAAGTGTCGGCCCCAACGACTTCGTCGACTGCTTCGCGCTTCCTCGACTTTTCACGCCGCAATTTCCGTCTCCGAATATTATTTACATTGCTCGTCAAGACGTCCGAAATGCGCCTTTTCAACTCGCGCAGTGTAAGCGTCGATGACGTCGTGTTTTTCAGCAAAGCGAAGGCATTGTTGATCGCCAGATCAACCAACCAGGTAAAAATTGTCATGTCCAGACGCTTCTCACGACGGCGAGACGGATTGGTTGATCGCAGTTGGTCAACGCGATCAACACCGTTCATGAAACGGTTGTAAACTGAAATCACGGTTGGTACCATGAATATCTTGCGATGCAAAACACGGTCGTATGTCCAGCGCTCAATTGGATAGAGGCCATGACAACAGTCGACAGCCTCTTGAGACGGACGCAGTACAGAAACGGAATTCATGCGCCGGATTATTCTAGTCGTAGAGCTCCAATTTTCTAAAATTTGGAGACGGAACGTCCCATACGAATCTTCATAGCTTTGGGCGGGGTGTCACCCCCACAAACTACTGATGTTTGGGGGGCCGCATCTTGCCTCGATGTTGTTTTGGCGGGATTTTCAAATTCGTGGGAGGTACAATGTGGGTACAGTGTCGATACAAGGTATGTAGCGATTTCAAAAGGGTATCAGCTGTATGTGTGTGCCATTTACTCGTACTGTATGGTCGTGACTGTCAAAAAGTGTAGGAGCTACTATAATACTGGGAATACCGAGGAATGGACGGCCTCAACGCTTTAATTTCACGGTAGTGCGTGCGCGTGCGTGCGCGTAACCTCAGATAACATTCGAGCGACAACCAGAATGTTGCACCATCGAGCTGTCCCGCTGTCCTCGAATAACGAGACGAAAAAAACGCATCCATGCTGCGTGCTACCACGACGGCCGCTCTGTTCAACCCAGTCCAGTACCATGAAACAACACCCGATGTATTCCCAGCGTAAGTCGCAGACGATCTAGTATTCGAAGTAGCTTGACCAACACTCGGTTTTCGTGTGGTCCACATACTGTCAATTTCGATCGTTATTACCTCGTATCCACAACAATCATGGCCAAACCGAAGCCGCCGTCCAAGGCGCGACGCGTGCTGCTGCGTCTCCGCGGATACGTGGCGTCTCGCTGCCTCTCCTTATGGTACGCACTCTCTCCTCTTTCTTTTCACCCTACTTTCACCTCCAACTTTCCCGTATTAACGGAATTACTGGTTTAACTGATCCCGTCTTTTACTTGATTTCCAGCTGGGGGACGTACATCCTGGGGCTCATTTGGTTGCTGCTACATCCTGCAGTTACAGTCACTACCGGTACAGCTGAGCTGCTGCGGTGGAACCCCCTGTAAAAGCGCTAAAACACTGTTTCTGTGCCTTTTCAGGCGAGTTGAAGTGCCGCGGCACGTACATGTCGGAGAACGCGCTGCTGATCGACCTCATGGAGGCTCGGGCGAGTCACCAAGAGGCCCATTCAGCTCGAGGATTCCATAGCAGTCTGCTGGCGCTGCCGGAGCTCTCGCCCGGTGGCTGTGGAGACAACTGCTCGCAGGTCGTGGACTGGGTCGACTCGCAACTGCGTGGGCTGGACCGCGTGGAAGCCTACACTCAAGTGTTCCAGACGAACGAGGCAGCTGCGCCACGCACAAGCGTGTACGGGATATTACGAGCCTCACCGCTGGCGGACGGGAAGGTAGGGGGCAGTTTAAGCTCTGGCTTGGGCTGGATCAAGTGGTGACGCAAACGTTGTGATGTCCTGTATAGGAAGCTATTGTGCTTGTCACGCACTACCGTAACGTGGGTGCTGACAGTGGTGACTACTCTGGCTTGGCTCTGGGCTTGGCGATGCTCAAGTATCTGGCTAGGGCCAAGTGGCTGGCGAAAGACGTGATTCTTCTGGCTGCTGATGGTAAGACCGGTGCGTTGATGAGGTCATAAGTTCTTGATAGCTAACTCCAGATGTAGACGGTATTCTGGACGGCAGCGACGGATATGCTCCGGGCACAGAAGCCTGGTTGAAGGCGTACCACTTCGATCCCGTGGAAAATGGGCTGCAAGGTGTCCTTCCGATGCGTGCTGGTGTGATTCGTGCAGCAGTCAACCTCGAAACGATGTACGACTCGCGGCAGGCGGACTCGGTTGGCATTTACACTGCCGGTATGAATGGTCAGCTGCCTAACCTCGACTTGGTGAACACGGCGGTGCGTGCTCTCCGGACGCATGAGATTCCTACGCTTCTGGATCGCGCTGATGCGGAACGACTCCGCGAGCACAAGGGCGAAGATTACATTACGTCTGCTTTGGAGTTTATCACGGACTTGAACGAGAAGTACACGCCCGAGAAGTACAAGCAAGAAGCGCGAAACTACTTGCACAACCTCAAGGGGATGCTGCATTTCATGACGACGCTGGCATCAGGCCCGTCTGGGCCCCACGCTAACTTCATTAGCTACAATGTGGACAGCATCACGCTGTCTTTGACGAAGACGCCAGGCTCCATTGGCCGTCGACTCCAGAGCCGTGACATCCTCCGGTCCATTGAGATGGTGGTCCGAGCACTCAGCAACCTGGAGGAGAAGCTGCACCAGTCGTTTTTCCTTTACGTCCTGCCCAGCACATCGACCTTTGTATCGGTGGGCGAGTACTTCTACACGGTGGCTCTTGCGATCTCCCCCGCGATTGCTCATATGCTCTACTTGGCGAACCACACAAGCGGAATGCGCGTGGCCTTCGGGATGGCTGTCTTCGTGGGGATTGAAGCACTGTGTGTCCTTCTTTTGGTTGGCGTTGGCAGGTATCTTGCAACCCCTACCGAGTCATTACAGACATTCGGTGGAGCTCCATTGCCGGCTACAAGATGGTGGGCACTAGCGATCGCAATCTCTGTCGTGCAAGTCTTGGTTGTCATGGTGATGATGCCCGCTTTGCGATCTGTCACGAGCTTCTCCGGCTGTGTGGAAATCCACGACTGGAAGGAGAAAGTCGCGGCGTACGAAGCTCAGCAACAGGAGAAGCTGGCCCACGAACAGAAGAGGGGCAAGAGCGAAGCGGTCACGGAGGCCAAACAAAGCGCAAGCCAGCGTGTCCCGCAACTGGATTCCGGCTGGCGGGCCGTCAAGCTCCTCACCATGGCGGTGCTCGTGTTCGTATTTAAATTCTTGACGTGTTTGATGCACTTGTTCCTAACGGGCGAACTCCTGTGTGAGCAGATATGCCCACTGCATTTTGGGCATCCTGAACTACCCGATGGCTCTCTTCTGCGCGATCCCGACGGCCCATTTCGCCCGCGTGGTCCCTTTTGGCACGACTACAGTTGCCAAGAATGTGTGGAGTGGTCTGTGGCTCGTGGTGTCCTCTCCGCTCGCTCTCCTTGCTTTACTGAGCTGGAGTCGCATCGGTACAGTCTGGCCTGCTCATTTCGTTGAGCGTCGTTGTCCAGTGCTAACTCGTGTCTTTCTTGGTGCACAGAGGCTCCTGCTGTCTTGTTGTATGCGGTCGACAGCTTCGTCCACCGCATCAACCTCCTCGCGCTGCCATACATCTGCTGCATCTACGTTGCCGTCCACACTCTGTCGCTAACTATTTGGCTCTATCCTGTACCACAAGCAGCACGCGCTGAGACGAAGAGGAAAGTAGAATAAGGATACTACAGTAGAAGGAGGAGCGTGGAGCTTGGAGACAGATTCTTGCCAGGTACGATCCTCGCTTTTAATGAACCGTGCCAGGATCTCTCTAGGTAAATGCAAACTTGTTGAGCAGCTCCAATCCACGTTCAGGCGACGGCTCGAAACGGAGTTGATAGCAGTCTCCCGCCACAAGCGCGTACACGGCCATCCGGCTGCTTCCGTACGCTATGAGCTGCTTCCACACGCTTGGGAGCAGCTTTGGGTTCTCTCGGAAGTGCTTCTTGATGCGATCGTGCATGATGCGAACAGATTTCTCGAACTGCAAGACAATGTGGACGTTAGGCAGGCGTCCACGTCTATGAAAAGGTGTCGTAATCTCCTCACCGTGGCGACAGTGGAGTCAAGCACTCGACGGACTTCTTGGCGCGGGGAATGGTACTGGATCTCGGACGCCGGAACTGTCGTCATGAGGGACTCGATCGAGGCGATCAAGGGCTAGCAAACAACGCCAAGTGAGCTCCCAGTGGATCGAAATGACTCGATGAATCGGCCAACGTACCACAAGCTGCTTGAACGCGTACTCCCAAACCGAGGCCACGTAGCGTTGAAGATTGGTGCTGTACCTTTCGTGTGCTTCAGCCGCATACTGGGCGAGGGGCAAGTCTGTCGAGGCATTGATGGCCTTAAGGTTGTCGCTGAGGAAGAGGTAGTTCTCTGCGTGGAGATAGAAACACAGTCGTTCAGAAGGACTGGAGGCGGGTGGTAGCAGCAGTCCAAGGAACGTACCCAGACGTGTCAGTGCCGCGTACTTCGGCCGTGAGTCTGCCATTTTATCGACCCACTGCATCGTAGCCGGCACGATCATGTTGTACATGGACACGAGGGTGCTGTCGCTGCTCCTGCCGGCCACGCTTTCCTCCATTCGAGCGATCATGTTCTGCGTACGAATGGTTTGAGTAGGTTGTCAACTACTGGGAGTCCCAGCAGACGACGTACCACAATCTTTTTCGTCGGCGCTAGGACGCCTGCCATCTTGGTGTCGACATTCTGGGCGCTTATCCAGGCCTCCTGCAACACAGCAATGGTTAGATTCATCCAGCGTTGGTCAAGCTCGCGTGACGGACCTGCTCTTCGGTAAACTTGATGAGCATGCGCTTCATCTGGAGCTGGAAGCTCACCATGGCGTTGTACAGGTACGCGCTCTGCTGCTGGTACTGGCCCAGATTTCCGTTCACTAAACCCACGAGTGCAAGTGCGTCCAGGATGTTGCGAGCTCCAGCAGCTTCTCCGAACTCGTTCATCCGCTTGAGCAGTTTGTCAAACACCGTCTCCATCATGAGCGTGACCTCTTCTCGCTCATGTTTGCCGCCAGCGTGGTTTGGCTTGTCCGTCGTAGTCGGGAAGAACAGCCGAGCAACGAGTCGCTGTTCGCCCAGAACCAAAGGAGTGAGGTGGTCGAGCGCTTGCTGCATCAACGGCGACGCACACATCGTGTCAGTAGCGCTGAAGTGCGACGAAGAAAGGTGGATCCCTCCGATCGCCGTCGGCTTGTGGAAGTGGTGCTTGCTCGTCCGAGGAAGTTTGTCCCTCAAACACCGGAACAGGGTCTGGACGTGAGCATTATAGACCCCAGCAAGCTGCTTGCTGTAGCTCTGCCTTAACGTCACGAGGATACGCGGATCCAACATGTCCAAGTGCGCAAAGAGGGACTGGAAGTCCATCAAGACGCTATGAAGAGGCTCGTTCGTGAAGCTCCAATTCATCTCATCATTTCCTGACGAAGTTCGGGTAGGAGCCCCCTGCTTGATCTTTCGCTGAAGAAAAGCGTCGAACGACGAGCAGAGCTTCTCGCCGAAACTTGTGGCCAGCTTCGACAGCTCGCCTCCTCGGGCTTGAAAGGCGATCATCTCACTGGCTGGAAACTCCCGCGTGGACTTAACAGCTCGATTCAAAGCGGCAATAGCAGCGATGGCCGCTCGCATTCGTTCCGCGACGCCGATCTCCCGTCCTCCGTCGCCCTCTCTATCGATCGTAACGCCCGTTGTACTGCCACCAACTTCCCCAGGGAAAACATCAACTGGAGACGTCAAAAGCTGCATGTGCTGGCGAGGAATCTCCACTTGGGCCATGAGTTTCGCCAGCACTTCCTCGAGCGACACGCTGTTCTTGAAATGCATCTCCAGTTGGTTGTTCAAGGCCTCAAAGTGCTGCATACTGCTGGACGTCTGACTGAGCGACTCGTCCGACTCGTCCGTCCACTCCTGAATCAACGTGATGCGTGCCTGAACTGCGTCAATCGCCTCGAGAATCTTGTCCACTGATGTGCTCGTCGAAGCGCTATTCCCTGCGAGGGCTACAGAAGTCTCGCCATCCAAAGAGAGCAGGAACGCGATGTTCTCGTCCTCGAGTGTTCGCAGCTTCTTGCGAAGATCTTCCTCGACCGCAGAAAGCTGCACTTCGTTCCAGTTGACACCGTTCAGCAAGCTAAGCGCTTCGTCACTTTCTGGAGAAGCAAGTCGAAGGCCAGAGACATCGACGCCAGCGTTGCTATCAGTGACCTTCTTGCCGCTCGAACCTTCGTCCCCGGCCGGATCTTCCTCTAGCGGCCCATTCTTTTTCATTTCAGCCTTCATCCAGACAATGAACACCCCATCAATGGTCACAATATCACTCGAACCTTCCAACGACAAGTAAACGTACCACCGAGTGAACAAGGTCAACGTCTAGGTCGTACGTCTTCTGCAAGTTTAAGCGAGTCGCTGTCTCGTGGAGCTCGTCGGCATTGATCCGCACCAGTCTCGGCAGCGTAGCCTTCTCGGCACAACCACAACTTCCTAAGTACGATACATTTCAAGCACCTTCAAACTCACAAGACGTACAGCATTCTGAACAGCCAGAGCACACAAGCTCCAGAGGAATTCATGCATAGCTGTCGCACTCTCCTTGGGGTCCACGAGCCACTGCCAGGACGTCGCTTCTCCGCTGAAAAAGAGCGCAAAGGCTCCTCGAGGCTTGTCCGGTCCCACGCCGTTGTGCTCGATGGTGTCCAGTCCGCTCAAGTTCCACGAGTGACGGACGTCCACCGACAAGTTGCTCATCAGTTGCACGTAGTGGAGCTCCAGTTGAGTTCCCAAGCCTTTCGTGGCCGCAGTTCCGTCCTGCTCCGTCACGCAGAGCACGAAGTATTTGCTGAGGCTGGCGCCATGGCCAAACAGTCGCTTGGTCTCCGCTGCGGCCTTGGGCTTCTGCACCTGCACGAAAGAGAAGACTCGCTTCCGAGCGGCAATCGCGGAAGTCCCTGTAACACTCGGAGCTGGTCGAGCCCTGAGCGAGTGGAAGTGCGTGTGCAGTGTGTGGCGCAGATCCTCGCGAGAGATACTGCTCACCTTGGCAGCCTCCATTGCATCAACCCAACTCAACAGTCAGGATCGACGTCCTTTCCGGAAAAACTATCAATTTTTAGTAAATAATGCTGTTTAGCCTAGGCGTATTAGCTGCTATTAATTAGGAGCGGTGGCTCCGAGGTTTGACCACGTCATTCCGGCAAAGTAGTCCTTCGCCTTGATCGTTCTTGTAAACCAGTCGCCAACCACGACTCCCCCCCAAACCGGAAGCTGGGAAACCCCGCCCGATGGACCCAGCGGTAAGATCATCGCGGCGGTCCCTGGGGCTTTGAATGGCTTTGCGAATCCTAGCTGCTTCTTTCGAATCACGGCCACCAACTCGGTAGCCAGAAACTTGCCCTGCTCTCCGGCGATGAACGCCATCTTTGGAGACGGGTGGTTGCTTACGTCGCCCACAGCGAACATGTGTCCAAACTTGTCTCCTTCAAGCTGTAGCTGACCGTTTACTTTGATCGCCCCGCGATCTGTCACTAACGACGACTCCATGTCCTCGACGAGTGCTGCGACCGGACTAAACCCTCCACAAAGCAACTGGATGTCGGATTCAATCTCTGTGCCTTTGTCGGTACGCAGGGTCCTTTTCTCCAACCCATTTCCCATTAACCGCTCCGTCAAGCGCTCGCCCAGTATCACCTTGACTCCGAGTTTCTCCAGCTTGCGACTCAATCTCGCATAGAATTTAGCACTGAGGTTGTTGCCCGAGATGAGCTTCTTCTGCGCTTCGATGATGGTCACCGTCTTGCTTGGGAACTTGGCTTTGATTTCAGCCGCCACCTCGCAGCCCACGGCGCCACCGCCTACAACGACAATCGTCTCCGCGCTTTCAATGTGGCTGCGTACTTCTTGCAGCTTCGCTTCCGTGGTAGATCGAGCATAGTCTCGACCATCCGGCTTGATAGGCACCGAGTAGGTGCTCCCCGTGGCCAGTACCAAGTAGTCGAAGTGCAATTTCTCCGTCGTCTCTGCTTCCTTGTCGTTGCTGTCAATACAGCGGTACGACACGTCGTTCGTCTCCGCTGAGATGGCTGTGGCTACCCCTCGAACGATCCGTACAAAACTCGCGGTGCTCTTGGGGAACACGTTGTCGTACGGGACGAACATTTTCTTGGTGAAGCTGGCGTCAACGTACGCGCGTGGGGCTCCAACAACATGATAGAAGAAGGCGTTCTTTTCGAGCACGATGACCTCGGTCTTGTCGGCAGAGGTGAGCTTCTTCGCCAGAGCTTGTGCCGTGTTAATACCAGCAGCACCACCGCCAATTACCACGATGCGCGTCGCGTTCTGGTCGCTGATGGAGTGCACCTGCGTCATCCGGACTGTTGAGGTGAGGCCGCAATGAGAATTCGAGAATGCGCAAGCCACCACGCCACACGACATGTTGGGCTATTATCGGAGACGAACGTTCCCATGGCGCAGATAACCCTGTCGAGCGACCACCATCGCACGGTGGTTTCCTTCGAGGCAAAAGCCAGCACCGACCTCACATCACACAGACGAAACGTTCACGAAGCAGTGGCAGTACTGCGGCATTTCGTCAGATGGGGGCCCCGAAGTTGACCTCGGGTCATCACTCGTAGCAAGTGACAACACCCAGCCATTGAATTTCGTGGCGCCACAGAATCGCGCGCACCACCAAGCAGCGCGTCCATCACTCGTCGAGAAGCGCTTGATTCCCTGTCCGACGGTCTCTCCATCTCAACTGCGTTTCGATTTAACAACGCCGCTTCCGTTTACGGTGCGTGGGTAACGTCCAGCACCAGGTGCTGCTCATTGCACTGCCGAGTCTTGCTGCGCGTTGTCGTGCTTGGTTCCCCTTTTTCAACGCGCTTCTTCGCAGCGAACGGTGTCGCCGCTCTCAATTCCTCAACGATTGGAATCAATCAAGGCGCTGCTCCTCGCTCGCTCTTCCCGACTCCTCTGCACGCTTGTCCCAAGCACCCAAGCAGCCTATTTAACCGACGACAGGCGACGTGACGGCAGGGTCCTCAAGTATTAATACGTGGCAAGCAAGCGGAGCCCTGTAACCTAAGACTCCACCTCACGGTCAGTCCTCGATTCGCCCCCATCACCACAGTCCACAGCCCACGGCACTCAAAACATCACTATGATATACGAGCCCAAGTCGCTCATGAACGTGTCGTTGGCGCTCACCCCGGACGTGCAGGCTTTGCCGCACATTGTCGAGACCGTCAACGACTTCGTCATGCCTGCGACCATTGACGCGGCCGTGTACAACGAGCTCAAGAACGTTGTCAAGGCCTTCGGAGACATCCGAGCCTGGACGGTGAAGGCCATGGACGGTGCCGCGTCCAAAGGAAGACTCGACATCATGCAGTATTTGCACGACAATCGGTCGGAAGGCTGCTCCACTGAGGCCTGCATGGCAGCAGCCACTAACGGGTACCTGGACGTCGTGAAGTGGCTGAATGAGTTCTACCCCGACGTTGTTCTACCCGTGGAGGCCATGACGGTAGCTGCCAAGAACGGCCATGCCTCAGTGGTGCGGTTCCTGCGGGCAAGTGTGGCTATGACCGATGCCGTTCCTGCACTGGAAGCTGCGGCGATCAATGGTCGAGTAGACGTGGTGGACGCTTTGGTGCCTTATTACTCAGGACTCGCTCAAGTAGCGTTCGTGGTGGCCTCTGCTAATGGCCAGTTGGAGGTGGTTCGCCTGCTGCTGACCAACGGATACATCAGTGCCATATACACGAACCCGAGTCTGCGAGAAGCGGCAGAAGGCGGCCACATTGAGCTCGTGGACCTACTGCTTGAGTTCTGTGGCGACGAAGCTCTGGGTGATGCCCTTCTGGCAGCCGTGACCACCAACCGTGCTGATATTGTCAAGATGATAGTCGAGAGACGCCACCCGCGAGACATCGGCGCGGCGTTGGAGCAAGCGGCACTGGTCGATCGGTGTAACATGGTTCAACTACTGCTTGAAAACTGCCCCGAGGAGGACGAACGGTACCTCTCACGAGGTCAAGTCCTTAACGGCGAAGACTCCGACCGATCCACAAGGTGGCAGACACAGAAATCCATCAATGCTGCTGCCACGGCTGCCGCGTCGCGAGGCCATATTGAGACCGCTAAGCTGCTGGCCAATAAATGCAGTGACTCGGCGGCAGGCGTGGTGTTGAGGATTGCGGTGGAGAACAACAACCTCGAGATGGCGAAGCTCTTCGTCATGGAGAGCAATCTGGTCGGGACTGTGAACGCCTTAGTTGCTGCGGTTGCCGACGATAAACTGGACATGGCGAGGGCGCTGCTTGAGAGCGGCGATGTGCGCACAGTCGAGCAGGCGTTGGTGAAGATTTCTTCGGCTGGCAACCAGGAGGTTGCCAAGAAACTGCTCAAGCGCTGCGATCCGGCGTCGTGCAAGCGCGTATTCAAGAATGCGGCAGCAAATGGCGCGGTTGCGCTTGTCAAGCAAATGCTGGAGCAGATGGACGAGCGCAGCGCCGGAGATGCCTTGAGACTCGCGGCAATGAACGGTCACACAAATGTGGTCAAGGTGTTGCTGGTGAAAAGCGACGCGAATGGAGTCACGGCCGCCTTCAACGTGGCTGCGATGCAAGGTCGACTGGCAGTGGTGGAACTGCTGAGCGAGCGCGAGTAAGAAGTAGAGAAGAAATGAGAGATAGAGTATATATGAAAGCTATAGACGATTTCACGTGAAACGATCGAGTTGCTTCAACTTTCATGGATACCTCTACAATTCTGGCCGATACTGCCAACCGACTTACGTTCGAACGATGGATAATTTTTGACGGATTGCTGCATACTAATGTGAAACAGAGAGTATATCTCGAGACTCGGAACACCTGACCACTAGGCGGTTTGCTCGGTCTTGCCTTGACGACGGAGCTCCTCCTCGATGAGCACCTCATCCACGGCCTGCAGCAGGCCCAATTTGACAGCTGATGGCTTTACGAGAAAGCTCTTGCCGCGGACTTGCTGCGTGTATTTTTTACTGTGCAATAGCGTTTGTTGCCGAGGTGGTTCGAAACAGTGGCGCAAGGATGGCGTTGGCTCACATCGAAAGTTTAGTTTAGTTCGGAGTGTACCCAGTACCGCATCGCCGAAGTCATAATTCGCGCTTTTGTCATAAGTCCTTCGGTGAATGCACCAATCAGCGTAGCATACTATTCCTGTCGCAGGAATCTATTTCATAGATCACAGTGTCATTTACTCGAAACCGATTTCAGAAGTCGCTTTCACGGACAGCCAACAATATAAATTACGTTCGAATCGATGTCATAATTCGCACTCAAAGCAACCACCACCTTCTGCCA
>KV733705.1:0-11827 GCA_000500225.2 Phytophthora pinifolia
GGCAGGCAACGCTTACAGATATTACACCAATAGCTGATCCTTACACGATTTTTAGCCGTACCATTTGCTAAAACAAAAGCGGCACGAAACTGATGGAGTGCACGAAACTGGCACCGTACCTTACAGCGAAAATGTCTCATCGGTCGTTGTCGGCCTCAACTCTTTTGAGCCCTAGATTTGACGATACCGTGCAGGCCCACTTCAACCTGAAACGGATTGTCGACCCAGCCGATTTGTCCGCTCACCATGTCGTCGTCGTTCGCCATCCCCGAGGTCAAGGCGCTCGTGCGGCGGCCACAGCGCGAGCAGGCCCAGCAGCTCCTGCAGCGCCTAGCCGATGCCGTGCTGCCCATCCTGACGCGCCGGCAATTCCGCGTGCGGCGGCTGCTCGAGTTCTTCCCGACAGATGGCGCGCTGCTGGGGATGAACGTGAACCGCGGCGCCAAGATCTACGTGCGCCGTACGTCGTGACTGTCCAAGAACTACTGCAACTATTTGCATCTGACTAACTGTCGCCTGCTGTGATTGCTGCCCCAGTGAGGCCCAGGCGGACGCCCGAGTCGTTCCTTCCCTACGAGGCGCTGCTGGAGACGCTGTTGCACGAGCTCACGCACATGGTGCACGGACCGCACAACCAGGCCTTCTACCAGTACCTGGACGATCTCAAGCTGGAGATGGAGTCGCTCATGGTGCGGGGCCTCATTGGCGAAGAAGGCGCCAAGTTCGCCGAGGCCGGAGCGGGTCAGCGACTCGGCGGCGGCCGTGTCGGCGTCCCGATTCGCGTCGCGGCCGTGCTTGCTGCAAAACGAAGAGAACAGTACCACGCGCTGCTTGGCGGCGAGACGAGTCGACGGCTCGGGTCGACAGCGGCAGGTGCAGCAGCCAAAGAGGCGCTTGACCCTCAGGCACTTCGGCGAAAAGTGTTCGAGGCGGCGGAGAGGCGACGCCGAGACAACGAGCACTGCAGAAATGTGCTGCGCGAAGGAGCTTCACACGAGGTTCTTGGAATCGAAAGTAGCGACGAAGAAGACGTTGACAGCTCTTCACGCAGGGGGCAGGCGAGTACAGTGGAGCTTGTGGTTCTCCTCGAAGACGACGCCGCCGCTGAAGCGCAGCCAGCAGCGAGTGGTGCCGTCACTATCGATCTGCTGGACGAGGAGCAAGAGGAAACGAGTGACGAGGTCCCAAGCAATCGCCATTCGGAAGCAGAGCGTGGCCGGAAGCGGAAGCGGGAGGCAGTCGAGACAATAATAGACTTGACATGATTAATTGCCCACGAATTAGAGCAAACCAGGAGCTAAAAAGGCACCTAAAACTCGGCACTGAAGCGCGTCTCGAAGGAGCCCTCGTCCAGCACGACCTCGTTGCTCTTGAAGATGCCCTTGCCAAAGTACTCGGCGATCGTGTGGAAGCCGTCGGCCGCGGTCTCTAGCTGATTGTAGAACTGCTCGTGGTTCCCGGCCTTCTGCTCCAGCTGCGTCTTAAGTCCGAGGATGTGGCGATGGTCCATGGAGCACGTGATGCACTCGCGGTCCGTCTCCGAGATGCAGTTGAGGTGGAAGCTGTGCTGGCACATGAAGTGCACGGCCGGCAGATCCAAGTCGTGGTTGCACAGGTCGCACTTGGTGGCCTGGAAGACCACGGCGCGACTGCTGAGCTGCGTGATCTCCTCCTTCATCTGCTTCGTGTCGTTCTTGAACGCCTTGATCTTCTCCTCGTCCTCTTCGATCTTCTTCTCGTCACTGGCCAGCTGGTTCACCACGTACTGCTTGACCACGGACACGGGCAGTTCCCGGCTTTGGCTCAGCACCTGCACCACCTGAAGCGGAGGGATGGCCGGGTTCGTGTCGATCCACGCGAGAAGCTGCTTGAGCTCCTTCCACTCGTCGCCGCTCGTCGCTCGCTTGGGCAGCGGGCCGCGCTCCGCGAAGTACTTGAGCGCCAGCGACCACAAGTTGGGGTCCTTGTCTCCGTGCTTGCGCACTTCGTCCAGGATGCTCTGGTCGTCGTTCTCTTCAATGTGGAACTGCACGAGCATGTGGTACATGTGGAGCTTGTTGTACAAGTAGCGCTTGCCCTTCTTCATGCCGTGCATCTGCAAGTGGATCAGCGCGTGATCCTCGTCGTATTTCACTCGTGGGTTGTCCAGAATACGCAGCACCGCTTGCTCCTTCTCCTCGATCGATCGCGCGCCGCTGTCGCCCTCGTCGTCGTCGCTCAGCACCATTTCCAGCAGCGTGTTGCCGATCGACGTGTTGCTCACCGTCTCCACCTCCACGATGTACTGCAAGAACTCCTTGAGCTGCGCGCGGTGCGACACGAACAGGTGCAAGAAGTCACCCGGGTCCGACTTCAACGACGGGTTGCCGGGCACGAACTTGCCAGTGCACAGTCGCTTCAGCAGCTCCGTCGTGGGTCCCGGTAAGTGCGTAACCAGAGTGCGGCCATACTTCCGCAGGTTCGAGTCCGCCTCCGAGAAGCTCAAGTGCTCAATGTACTCGAGCGCATCGGCCACACGCTCCTTCTCGCCTTCCGACAGCGCAACCGAGTCCTCCGAGTCGACGTAGCTGATGTGATCCAGCTGGATCTTGAGGTACCAACTGTGCTCCTCGTGCTTCTTGGCCAGCGTCAACGCGTGCTGCGGGTAGTTCTCCCACAAGACGCTGATGGCCGTCTCGACGTCGAAGTTCAAGTTGCCTCCGCCGTTCCGGGGGGTCAACTCGCCCGAATCCCGGTCATTCGTCGTCTTCTTGGCGTCAATCACCTCGTCTAGCTGAATGAACTTGTCCAGCTTATTGACGTCCTTCAGCTTCGTGTAGCAGTTCAGCAGTAACGTCGTGTGCTCGGCGTTCGCAAAGGCCTTTTCGTGGAGAGCTTCCAGGTACGCGGTGAGGTTGTGAATGCGCTGGGCGTCAAGGAAGCGGCGGATCACGTACGACGGCTCCACGTGTCCAATAGTACGCACGTATTGGCGCAGCGAGCCGTCGAAGTCTCCCTTCTGGTACAAGTGGTCTCCGTACATGCGGAAAATGTCGATGATACTGTTGACGTCGTAGTTGGAGCTGAAGGCCAGCGAGATGGCAATGGAGTACAAGTTCTTCCGGAAGAGGATCTCCAGCTTGGACGTCGTGTCCTTCTCACTCAAACGGTACACGTGGCCCATCGACGACACCACGAAGATGGCTCCAAACTCGCAGACCACGTGACGCACTTCTTCCATTTCATCCAGTCCGAAACGCGCACCGGGCGCTCGGGCGTTCGGTGCACGCGGCGGCTTACGGACCGGCCCCTTGGGGTTCGTACTCGTGAGTGTCCAGTTGAAGGCAATGAACTTGTTCTGCAGGTCGTAAACGTTCACCTGGTGACGTCCGCGCGGGTCCACGTGCGCCACCAGCAGGTAGTGCTTGAAGAAGCGCAGATACTTCTTCTCGCCCTCAAAACCGAAGCATACCGAGCGGTCCTCAGTCGTGTAGAAGTACACGGCATCCGTCTGACCTACAGCGATCTCCCCTTCCTCATTCACACACGAGCAGTTGGTATCCACGCCCCGCTCGTCCAGCACCGTCGTACGCGGCGGAAGCGCCGCCGCGCCGCCCGCGCTCTTCACCAGCGCCGGGTCGTCGTGGGAGCAGTGATAACACGTGAGTCCACGCCGCGTGGACGCATACAGAAACACATGCGACACCGTCGCTGTCACGGGTTTGCTAGTGAACGACAGCCCCGTGACGGGGAACTGGCCGGCAGGCTGCAGCAGCTGAGGAGCACGGTCTGTACGTCGCTTCAGGTCGCTGCGGAAGAGGATCACGGCCCCATTCTTCAGCCCCACGGCGAACTGACTCAGGTCGTCGTTGACGGCAAAGGCCGTGACCGCTTCCTCGGGGTATTTCTTGGCGAAAATGGGGATCTGCTGCAGCAGCTTGGGCTTGCCCTCTCTGTCCTGCTGGTCCGTGCGCCAGAAGCGCACCACTGCTGTGCTTTTCCCTGTCGGCTTGGACGTGTAGACCTGTACTTATAAAGGCATCATCAACACCAGCCTCCTCTCAATAAGCACTTCATTGCACAAACCTCTTCAGCATTAGGCCCTCGACCAGCTTCTGCGATGGCCTTGGACTGTTCCCGCAGTTCCTCGGGGCGAGGGTCAATACCGTCACCGATAGTCACCAGCACGTTGCTGCGCTTCATCTATTGGCAGAAATTGCAAGCATAACAAGGCATTAGAACTGGAGAGATGGGGTTTAAGGGCGATTGTGACGCACCATGACGACGTGCGACACGAACAGCTCGTGTGCCTGAAACTTGCGCGCCTCTAGCGAGCGGTTGGCCAGATGCACGAAGCCGTCGGCGTCTCCCACGCAAATGAGGCCTCGATTGGCGCTCATACTGGTGATATCCACACCCTAGGAAGCGACGAGCATTGCGAGCGTTAGAGAGAGAAATAGAGTGCGCGGGGGGAAGTGTTAGAGAGCCAAGAGACCGACCTTCATCCACGGACCACTCGCATCCTTGAGCACCTCCTTGTCGAAGAAGGCGAAGCGTCTCCACTGCGCCATGGCGAACTCAAGAACGTCGTGCTTTTCTCCCCTGTTTGCACGAATGATACCGATTAGGCGTACTTAGTCAGAATATGGTACACACCCAAATTCAGCTGTATTGGGTCCTATTGAAAGATACGTTTGGGCCAGCTGCATGCTTTTTGTTTTGTGCTTGAGAAGGTGCAGCCGAGGAAATTACTTTTTGGATTACGTTGTCTATGGGTCAATGTCACTAGGATCTGATAATATATGTTCCATCAGGTCTTCGTCCACGTCGTCGAGGCGGAGATCCGAGTTCAGGGACCGTGAGCGCTCGGGCGTCCGCCGCTCGCTGTTTTTTACGCGAATTACAGGCGTGTCCGGGTGGCCGTACTCGGCTTGGTTGGTTGCAACGAGGAAGTTCGGAGTGATTGTCGTTTCCGGTGCTGTTATTGCGGGTGTTCTTGATGCAGGAGGCAGAGGTCGCGACTTGACGTCGTCTAGTAAAGTTCGCTTGTCTTCCAGGTCCGCGTCATTCGAGACCTCCTCCGTGCCTCTACCACTGCGCGCGCTAGCAAACAAATTCTTGGGCACCCCCGTAGTCTGAACAAGCAAGCAGAATCCCAAAGGCATGAACAACCCAGGCAAAGCCCAGAGAGATCAGGCGCGTTGCAGCGTACCTGTGCAACCGGTTGTTCTGCCGTACGTGCATCGCTCGACGGTGTCTGAGGTGTTTTCCTCCAGCTTTCAAAGTAGAAAAATCTCGAGCGGGCGTCAGGCGGCGGCGCCTTCTTGGCCTCTTCGTCCAGTGCATAGGCATCCCTAATCTGCTCGAAGTGCTGTTGCCTCATCTGCGGGCTCTGCTGCAGCAGCGGTTTGACGTTCTTCAGTTCGTTGAGCTGCGTCTGCGCACGAACGAGCTTGGGCGGAGGTTTGTTCTTGTCCTTCTTGCTGCGTCGTCGTTTCTTTGGTTTCTCGTCCTTTGCTGTCTGCGTGCTGCCTCCGTTCGTATGCTTGCTGTTTGGGTCTGACGCATTGCTACCTTGTGGTGGCGGCTCTCCAATTGCTCGTACAACGTGCGTCGTGCCACCCTGAGCCAGAACCGCTGTCTTGTGCTTCTTGTTGCTGCTGCTCTCGTGGGGAGCTTCGTCCTGCTGGAAAACTTCGACTGCAGTGGCCTCCGGCTCGATCTTGCGAGGTGGCGACTTGGAGCTTCTGGCCCCCATGGCAGAAGCAGCCAGCGGGTAATAGTTCGTCGGGCTTTGACCAAGTGTGTCGGACGCCTAAACCTGCAATGGCTACATGCGTTTATTTTGGGTATTCGCTGTACATTGGCTGAAAAGGATGCTCGTTTTGGCTAATCACAAAGCGCCGTGAAGCGACAGCCGAAGTTCAGTTGTTGCAGGAACACTTTGCACGTGGTCGGTGCTAGCCATGGGCGAGTTCCACGACAAGAAGGCCACCTTCTCGCTACGCAGTACCGAGGGCAAAGTCGCCGTCTGCATCGCCGGTGCGTCCTCTGTTGCTGTCTCTTTCTCAGCTCTGTGGAGGCCGTTGACTCACTCTGTTGCACTTGTGCAGGCTGGTATGTCATCAGCCTCGTGACGCTCTGGACCAACCGCTACGTGGTGGCCAAACTGCGCGTGGACTCCAACCTACTGTCGCTCGCACAGCTGGGCATGTCGGTGGTGGGCGGCCTGGGCTCCGAGCTCTATATGGTGGGCTGGGACAAGTGCAAGCGTGGCATGCACAAGGTGCTGGGCGACGGACTCAAGGACATGGTGCTGCTGGCCGGCGTGCGCATCCTCACCGTGCTGCTGGGGCTCACAGCGCTCAAGTACATCGCCGTATCGTTTACGCGTATGCATGCCTTGCATTGCTGCTGCAGGAGGAGACCCGTCGTGACGTTGTGTGTTGTGCTCTTGACGTATCCATCCTTGCAGAAACGATCAAGTCCTCGGCGCCGTTCTTCACCGTCGTGCTGACCTACTTTCTGCTGGGTCAACGCACGGGATGGAGGGTCAACCTGTCGCTGATTCCCATCGTGCTGGGGCTGGTCTTCTGCAGCCTCTCCGACAGCTCGTTCCACGTCATCGGGTTCATCGCCGCACTCATGTCCAACTGCGTCGACTGCATCCAGAACGTTTTGACCAAGCGATTGCTTAACCGTTCCTACTCGTACGTGACGGACTGTGCTGTGGTGTGTGGCTTATCCGCGCGGCTGTTCTCACGGTTTGTTTTCCCACGTTTTGCTGCCGTGCAGAACGACGCAGTTGCAGCTGTATACTAGCATTATCGCGGTGGCCATGCAGCTCGTGTTCATCTTCTATAACTGGATGGCCACGCCGCCCGATCCAGTGCTGGAGGCCAGCAAGACCGATCGCTCGGCCACGTTTATCTTCGCGCTGCTCGTCGTGGACGGCATGTGCTTCTACATCCAGAGCGCGCTCGCGTACATGCTCATGAGTCTGGTGTCGCCGGTAACACACAGCGTGGCGAACTGCGTGAAGCGCGCGCTCATCATCGTGCTGTCCATCTACCGATACGGCGAGGACGTGACGCCGCTCAACTGGAGCGGCATGGTGCTCGTGATCCTTGGCGTCTACGTCTTCAACTCCGCGTCTCGCGCCGAGCGCGAGCGAGCGGCCAAGGGCCCACTCATCGCGTCAGCCGTCCCGTCCTTCGTCCAGACCAGCACGATCAGCGCGCTGTCGGAGATCCGCATCGAGAAGGGCAAATAGAGTAGAGCGCATTAGATCATTTAGATCATCGAAAAAGTGTACATACGTCAAGTTGAAGTGGGGCGTAAAGAAAAATATATAAAAAAAGCTAAAATAAGTATCCGGATGTAAATCGGTCGCTGATTGGCTGCGAAATAGACCAATTAAACTAGCGAAACGGATACCTTCTTTTTGAGGGCGGTTTTTCCTTGGTCACAACTGAAAAGAGCACGACTCGAGAAGCATGGCTGGCGCGACTGACTACGCGAAGGAGCTGCTGCGGAGGCAGTTTCTAGGTGCGTGACGCTGTTCTTTGTATGATGCACCAGTGTGTCGCTTCCCCTGCGACTTGACGTGGCGTGGGGCCAGAGAAAACTGACTGAAGGCCGACCATGACACGTGGATCTTTGATGCGCCTAGAAATGAGCCGCAACCCGCCCGAGGGCGTGTCCGTGGGCCTGGGCGACGACGAGAACATCTTCAACTGGGAGATCCTGCTTGTGGGCCCGCCCGACACGCTATACGAGGGCGGCTTCTTCAAGGCCCTGCTCGAGTTCCCCTCCGACTTCCCCAATATGCCACCCAAGATGACGTTCAAGTCCGAGATGTGGCACCCCAACGGTGCGTTGGACTGGCTGATAGATCAGTACCGTTTTTACTATAGTATACTGACGATGGTGACTGTGTGGTGGCCTCTGCAGTGTACCCGAACGGCGTGGTGTGCATCTCGATCTTGCATCCCCCTGGAGAGGATCAGCTGAACCAGCAGGAGACGGCCGACGAGCGGTGGCGCCCGATCCTGGGCGTCGAGTCCATCTTAGTGTCTGTCATCTCCATGCTTTCGGATCCGAATGACGACTCGCCCGCCAATATCGACGCTGCGGTACGGTTGGCTGGACGTTGGGAGGTTGAAGTTTGTGGGTCGTTCCTTTGGACTGACGTTTTTTCTCGGTTTGGATCATCAGGTCGAGTGGCGAAATGACAAGGATGGCTTCAAGAAGCACTGCCGTCGTATCGTGCGGAAGTCGCAGGAGGATATCTAGTCAGTCAGCAGCTTCCTGGTGGGCGGCGCGTCCTGCACCGGAAGATAAAAGAACGCAGACAACGAACAACTCCCGGTACCAGACTTGCGCTGCTGTCGCACTTTTGCATGCCATAAAGACGTCCGCCGTCTCGGAATCGCAGCTAACGTCGCAACCTCGACGACGGCGT
This sequence comes from Phytophthora pinifolia, assembly GCA_000500225.2. Lineage (NCBI taxonomy): Eukaryota > Oomycota > Peronosporomycetes > Peronosporales > Peronosporaceae > Phytophthora > Phytophthora pinifolia. The sequence goes on from KV733705.1 coordinate 8,444, forward strand.
AATGAATGAATTCATATTGGACATCCATCGCCAGTGCCTCTTGCCACTTCACCATCCTCATGGATCGAATCTATGTGGGCCACACCCGCCACACAGATAAGCACTTTGCCCATCGGCTCCGACGATCGCATCCAGTGGCGCCCAAGCAGAAACCAATTTGCCTCGCGCCGTTCAAGTCGAAGTCGAAGCCTTTTTCCCTGTCTAGCCTGATGGTGCTCGCTCTGCGTCGCTCGCTCGCCATGTCCTCGCGCATGGCCAACCGCTCGCTGGGCATGGTGCACCAGCAGCAGAAGTCCATGAAGCACACGCACACGCTGGTGCTCATCCGCCACGGCGAGAGCGAGTGGAACAAGAAGAACCTGTTCACGGGCTGGTACGACGTGCAGCTCTCGGAGAAGGGCAACAAGGAGGCGGCCGCCGCCGGCCAGCTGCTCAAGAAGGAGGGCTACACCTTCGACATCGCCTACACGTCGTACCTCAAGCGCGCCATCCGCACGCTGTGGCACGTGCTGGAGCAGACCGACCAGATGTGGATCCCCGTGCACAAGACGTGGCGCCTCAACGAACGCCACTACGGCGCCCTCACGGGCCTGGACAAGCAGGCCACTGTTGAGAAGCACGGCGCCGAGAAGGTGCTGCAGTGGCGCCGCAGCTACAACATCCCGCCGCCGGACCTCGACACGTCCAGCGAGTACTACCCGGGCAACGACGTCAAGTACAAGGACGTCCCCAAGGAGGAGCTGCCTCTGGCCGAGTCCCTCGAGCTTACGTCGGCCCGAGTGCTGCCCGAGTGGGAGAGCCTCATCGTGCCCACCATCAAGGACGGCAAGAACGTGGTCATCGCCGCTCACGGCAACTCGCTGCGCGCGCTGGTCAAGCACCTGGACAACATCTCGGAGGACGAGATCACGGGCCTCAACATCCCCACGGGTGCCCCGCTCGTCTACCACCTGGACGAGAACCTCAAGCCCATCCCGCATAAGGACGCCATCGCGCCCCTCAGCGCCTTCTACCTGGGCAACCAGGACGAGATCCGCGCCCGCATCCTTGGTGTCAAGAACCAGACCAAGTAATTCGTGTGGAGAACAGCGAAGCAAGTGACGGTCATTGCGCGTGATAGAGGCCTAGCCAAACACGCGAAAGACTAAATAAACCTTCTTGGTAGTCTCGGTAGAGTGTGGTATTAGTGTACCGTACTACAGTAGTACTACTAGTAGTATCGACCATCCCGAAAGAATGAAGAGGTATTATTAATTTAATAATACCTCTTCATACCTATTAATAATATTAATAGGTATGATACCGGTTGACAATCGTTCCGTTGGCGACTGCAGATCCAGGAGCGATTTGCTGGTGGTGCAAGAAACACGATGCGCTCTTCGTGAAGCTGAACTGCTTGAGGGCCGGAGACGGAGTTGGTTCTGACGTCAGTGCATTTGCTGTTTATTTCCTGTGCTGTTGCTATACTTTCACAGCCCCCCGCTGAGAGAGCCTACTGCAGGATCTTCTTGGTCGTCTCGTTGGGCTCGACACCCGCCGTCTTCATGAGTGCCGCCACTTCCTCGATCTGCAGAGCAACAACAATCAGATGAGTACAGTGTTTCCACCGCTTCGTGAGCAGGAAGAGAAGATCGCACGCACCTTCTCCTGCATGTCGTTGTCCTTGAGCTTGAACAGCAAATTGTTGCACGTCACGCGCTGCAGCTTCTGCGACTCCCTGGAGAGCGAACAGCACCACCGAAACAAGGACAAGAGCAACAGAGTCAGCACTCTGCACTGTAATAAGCAGCTAGATGAGCTGGAAACTCACGCTGCCGTCTTGAGGAAGGCCACGGCCTTCTCGTAGTCGGCCTGCTCGATGGCAGCCCGGATGAGGATGTCGTAGGTGCGGTCCGTGGACTTGACGTTGTACTTGCTGTGGCCGATCTCGTGCAGCGTGAAGACCTTGTCGAACTCTCCGTCCTTGAGGAATTTGGACAGCAGCTTGTTGAGTGTGGCCGGCTCCAGGAAGAGGCCGATGCGGTAGTTGGCCTCCAGCACGTCGAACGCCACGCCGGGCGCGTTAAGCTCCAGCGCCTTCTTGACGAAGAGACCGGCGGCGTTTGCATCCGGGTCCACGCGTTTCTGCTCGTAGATCTTCATGATCTCCTTGCTAGCCTCCAGCTCCTCGCTGGTCGTCACGGTCTTGAGGAACGACGCCAGCTTGGTGCGCTTGATCAGCACGTCCTTCTTGGCCGACAGCCGGATGTTCTCCATCCACTCCTCGGCCGAGCGCGTCTGCACCGCTGCAGCCGAGAAAGGAGCGCGCTGCGTCAGCTGCCGCGCGCCCTGGCGCCGCCCGATGGACATGACCGTACGGAACGCCTGCATACTTCCCGCAACCATACTTCTGCCTTGCTTCCTCTTCTCTTCAGTATTGGCCGCTCGACTGCCACACAAAGCGCGACCAAACCGGTAGCGGATTTGTTGGTCTCCGGTTTACCGGTTCATCCTCCCTTTTTTCAAGAGACTTTATACCCCTCTATACGGAACAAACCACGACGAACCGCTCATTTGACTGGGCCAAAGTGATCTGTTCCTGTAGTTGATTGATACATCATGCTGGCTCTGCGCTCCTTGGTGCTGCGTGCGTCCCCGGCTGCCCGCAAGCAGGCGGTGCGCGCGTTCAGCGGCAACTGGGAGTACCCCAAGGTGGATGGCAGCGTGGCGGACGTCACCAAGGCGCTGACGACCATCGGCGCTCGACTGTCCATCGCCACTGCGCCGCTGTACTTCACGCCGCTCAAGATCGACTATATCGTGCGCGAGATGAAGGGCAAGGACGAGCTTCTGCAGGTGCACAAGACGCTGCTGCTGTGCGACGCCAAGCGCGCCCTCCCGTCCACCTTCGCGGTGAGCTCGTTCCTCTCGGCCTGCATCAAGCAGGACGCGGCCGACACGGCGCTGGAATTCCTGCGGCAGGCCGAGAACATCCGCCACTACGTCAAGAACCAGAGCTTCGTGCGGCTGGCCGAGTACTTTGCGGCCCAACAGGACCAGGAGACAGTGGACGAGATCGTGGGCATCATGCAGGCCAAGAAAGTGCCCGTGACGTACAAGATGTACACCTTCCGCGTGCTCAACGCCAAGAAGCTGGGCAATTGGGACGAGGCGGTGAAGATCGCCAAGGAGGCGGCCAACGAGATTCAGATCAACTCGCACCTCATCATCGAGCTGCTGCAGGACCCGAACGGCGGGATTCTCAAGGAGCACGTGCGTGGCAGCACGTTGACTTGGACTTGAGGGGATTCGAGGCTCACTTTGGAGTGTGTTGTTGTTGCTGCAGATCCCGCTGGCCAAGTACCTGGCAGACAAGGGGGACGTGTACGTGAATGCGCGGCTCGC
>AWVW02044264.1:0-11363 GCA_000500225.2 Phytophthora pinifolia
CAATCGTTTGATTGCTATATATCCCAGAGTCAGTGAGTCTGATAAAGACAAGTCTTGCTTGACGAGTGGCTACGTTATGCGGGCCATGGCTACTAGACTGGGGCCTGATCTACTCAAAACATTTGCGGCGCTCACTGGAGTAAATCCTTCAGTCGATCTGGCGTCACATTTTTCGATCCATGTCGCCCAATTGGAATATCTTCGAAGCACAGGAAGACATGGCTGGCACCGTTGAAGTGGGATCGAGGTGGGTATGATGCTGTGTTCGTCGATACGGACACGAAGCTGGTGAGGTTTGTTCAAATGACGCGCGCTCTGACGCACAAATTTCATCATATCTACGTCACGGAAGTCCTGAGCAATCTGGCCGCAGAGAAGAGCTGGGCACCCTTTGACGCCGTCGAGATGGTGTTTGTTGTGCCGGAGCGTAACCTGGAATCGTTCTCTATTCCCACGAGCAAGCACGATTTTGAGGAAAAGGTGTTAAAGGTTGCCGCTTGGCCGAAAAGGAGTACCAGGAAAGTTGATCTGCCATTTAAGAACTGCTCGGCTGTCGTCAAGGTTGTCGGTGTCGCGTATGAGCCAACTAATTACCGTCCGGTGGATGGTTCGCAAGTCACCTAGGTGTCCAATACGGAACTTTGCACACTCATTTGGGGTTGAATTGTGTGTTGGCTGTCCATTCCAGTTTCGTCCAAAGCCGTCATCATTTCTTTTGTGAGATGCGGCGAATGATGTTGGTCATGAGCGCACCCATGCACTCTTTGAAGCAAATATTGAAGTCAAGCTCAGAAGCGGTGGAGCACTACAGTCGCGGAGTAATTGAGTGAGCATAAGTCCGCACTGTAAATGATCGATTAAGCACAACAGCGAGTTACTCAATAATGGGTTAATGGCTAATGGGTTATTGACCCTTAATTTTTTAGTAAGCTGAGAGACAGCTCCATGTTGATGTGGGCTGCCACCGTGATCGACGCCAGCACGGTGGTATCGACGGAGCTGTCTCCCAGCTTACTCGATTGTGGCGGTAGGTCTCCCAGACCATGATTTTGTCGTTCACGAAGTCCAGCGTATAGTCATCGTTGCCCGAGCAGTTCTTGCCCGTGTAAAAGGCCGAAGGCGCAGTTGATCAAGTTCTTCTACTTGACTGAAGCACTGAAGTTCTTCCACGCCGGAAGCGTAGCAACTTGCTAGCGTACCCAGTGATCGATTCTTTGGTGGACGCATCCCAAGACTGGGCATTGACTGTCGACTCCACTGAAGGCGTCAGCAAAATGGATACGACTTGTCCTATCCCTGGTATCATTTAGAAGTAATAAATAATTCTTTTTTTATGCAAGAAGGAAGACCTTTTCTAAAAAAAATTATTAATCAATTAGATAGGATTGAGTGATCTTATGTCCCGAACGATTAATTAGCTCTCAACCTTGAAAGTACCAGCGGGGAGCCACAGTGGTGACGCTTTTTACTCTACATGGAGAAAAGCAGTTGGGCATCATAGAACAGTAAGACAAAGATTGAATGCAGAAAACTGAGTACAAGTGAAAGAAATGTGCAGAGATGGATTACGTGCGGTGCTCTTGCCGATCCTTCGGTGGTTAAATATACGAATAGAAAGCACACGCCGCCGCGCCAACACATCCACGAACAGGGCGGGCGCCAGTCGCGTTGCCAGCCAGAGGCGGAGAGGAAAGGAGCGGCAGGTACACCAACCCAGTTGTTACTCGTGCTCCGTTAAGCGAGCGTCGGGGCTCAGCGTCGCCACGATGGGGCTCGCTCCGCGTTCCGACAACGTGTCCACAAGATCGAAGAGTCCGCGCCGCTCGACAGGAACTTCCTGGCGAGTCCGTGTCGACGCGTACGTAATGCCACCGACAAAACCTTCACCAGCGAGCTGAGATGTCAATGAGGGGGACGCATTCTCGGCGGCGAAATCACGGAAGTTCATCGAAGAAGCAGGCAGCACCACGGGGTCTCGAACAGCCTGCATCTCGAACGTATCCGGCTCGTCAGGCTCCAACTCGTCGAAGTGAAAGGCTGACGGAACGTGCAGCAAACCCGCGCTTTCGCCATGAAGCCCCACAGGCCCAGAGCTTGACAGAGACCGCTGGCGGGGTGGCCTCGGCGCCAACGCATTGGACGGCGCGCTTCTGTTCAAGCGTGAGCTTAGCACATTCGGTGCTGTGTATGTCCGTGCGAGTTGTCCAGGATACGGGGCAGTCACCAGCTCAGCGCTCGGGTCATTAATCGTGCTGCTGTCGCTCATCTCGAAGCCATTGCTCCTTGTCGCTGCGCCTGGACTCGACAGACGATGCTCGAAGCCGAGTGGCGCTCTACTCGTCGCACTCAGACGCGGCGACGACACGCGTCCTCCTTCTTCGTCCTCTTCGTCCCCGGATCCCGCAGCCCCTGCCCATTTCCATTTCTTCTTGGCCTTCAGCGTCAGGATCGTGCGTCCAATCTTCACGTGCATCGTCTTGTTCCAGTCCAATTCCAGCGGCTTACTCAGAAACAGCATCGTGCCGTTCGAGCTCGACGCATCAAACAGGAAAAAGTGGTTCTGCAGTACAGTGGGGGTCACAAATCAGCCTCATTAGACACCGCTTTGACCACGTCACTCGCAGCAGCGAGACTTACATCCTGGAACTTGATCTTGGCGTGTAGCTGGGATACCGTGCGGTAGCGCAGCGTCATGTTGTTCGTCGTCGAGCGGCCAATCGTCAGGAATTGCTGCGTCCGTGGCATACTAAACATCCCCAAGCAGCAAGCAGTGTGAGCCCACCCACCCAGCAACCAACACAACATCAGCCACTGTAACGTACTTGGCGAAGCTCAGCTGGAAGCGCGTGTTGGTGAGCGCGGTGGAGCGGTTCCGAGTCTCGTGCTGCGTGACCACGGCGAACGTGACGTAAGGCGGCGGCAACTTCTTGGCCAGTAGCGACACCACTCGGCCGTCATCCAGCCGCACACTGGTCAGGTACGTCGCCTTGCAGATGCCGCAGACGTCCAGGCCGTCGGTGTTGGTGACGGCGCACACCTTCTGGTTCGGGTTGGTCCCGTCCGCGTCCAGGTTGTTATTCCAGCGCTGGAGGCAGTCCAGATGCACGTATTTCGTGTCGCCCTTGCAGTGGCAGGGCGCGACCAGCGGGTTGTTGTCCGGGTCTTCGTCCCCGTCGTAGCAGATGTAGCAGAAGCGCTTGCTCGTGGTGCCGGCCACGCCCAGCGGCTCGTTCGCGTGGCGCCTGTTCGCGTTCTCTGCCCCGTCCGCGCTGGCGCGTCGTCCTCCTTTGCCGTCCTTGTCCTCCTCCGACTCTCCTTCGTCTGACGTGTCTCCTCCGACGCGGCGCTCGTGGTCCTTGTCCTCGTGGTCTCCGCCGTCTTCCAGGTCGGGGGACGCCTCGGTGGGGTGGAAAGTCTGCTGCAGGGGCAGACTCAGGTAGTTCTCCTTCAAGAACTCGTATTGCTCGGTCGTCAGCGCCTCCTCCGTCTCCTCACTGGCCGTGCGGTTCAGTTCACACACCACGAGGCCTACCGACCCAATTCGCAAGAGATCTCCGAGTCGCAAGCTGTGGGGGATGATGGGATACTTCTTACTGCCGAGTACACGACACACGCCCGTGTGGCCCGAGAACCTCTCGATGGACGAGCCGCACACGAACTTCCCCACGTTATTGTCGTATTTCAGCGCCAACGTCGTGGCGCGCGTGTCGTTCAGCACACACTCCTTCATCTGCGAAGGAGAAGCAGCAGCAGCTGCCTCCTCCTCTCCCTCCTCCTCCTCTCTCGGCTCTTCTCTTGGACTTGGAGGAGACGGGAAATCCCGCATGTGCAGAGCTTGGAAGCTGGCGGCTAGGTCCCTCTCGAGCGCCGTATTGAACGGCGTCTCCCTCTCAGCGCTGGAGTCTGTGGCGTAGAAGGGGTAGGAGCCTCGTTGAGGACCATGGAGCACGGCGCCGTCTTCATCCACAGTAAACTCGAGTTTCGGCAATGTACGACGGCCTCTCGTGGCTGTGCGAGCTCCTGCTGCGTCTGAGGAGGCCCGTAGTTCCCCTGGCGTGGTGGTCTCGGCCTTGACGTCCACGCGGCGCACGCTTTTGAAGCCCATGTGCTTGGCTCGAAGCATGTTTGGGTCGGACGTAGCGTCGGCTGCGGGCTGTGTCGGAGATTCAATCCGATAGGAGAGCGAGCAGCGGCGTCTGCGCTACACGAGGGTGCTAGTGGCACCGCCTGAACCGCGCTGGGAGCCGAGATATCACCCTCGCAACACAGCGCCTCCGGGAGCCGACGTTACTGGGGGCTTTCCGGCTAAATCGTCGTGTGTTCTCCTTGCGGCAAGGGCATTAGTTTTTCGCAGATTTCGGAACGCGTTGTGATTCGCAGAAATCCAGTGTTGAACGGATCTGATTGGATGAAACTATTAGGATACAGGTCGGGCGAAACGCTGTTTTGACCAGACGGCCTGATTTCCGTCAGCGCTCCAGTCTCTTAATACTGCAATATATGCAATATAAGTACTTAGGGTCAATCGAACTTGTGTGTGGCTGCAACTTGCTTGCAGCTTGCAATGAGCGTTTGCGTGGGAAGTTCTGAGTCGTATTTCTGCACCGGCTTCACCCCAAAATGATTGTACCCTCAAAATACCTCATCCAACAGAAATATTCACCATGGCCAAGCAGTTTTCGATCTTGAAGCGACGCACCCTCCACGTGTGTATATTGAAGATCATTGCCACCATTGCCATGCACCGCCAGAGTCGAGGCGTCGACCCGGAGCTGTTTGCGCCAAGTGCGCAGAGCTCCAACGGCGACAGGTACGCGAAGGCGCCTCCGTCCTCGGCCCCCGATTCGCGCGGCACCAGCAGTTCATCTTCGTCCCGTGGCGGCTATTGCAATGACCAGGGCGACATCTACGCATCCGTCAATAACCAATCATTGCAGGAACAGCATAGCTACCCCGGCCTGACGCTTGAGCTGGAACATCTCAGTGGGTTCACCGGCAAGGGCAAGAACACGGTCCACGCTCATCCGACGGACCCGGACAGCTACATCACCTGGTACGAGCTTGCCATGTTGTTGAACAAGTTACAACGAGGTGAGCTAACACTGCATCAATCCGATATTGTGTGCAGCATGGGCTCCGCTGTGGTAATTGGCAAGATCCACGACTCGCAGAGCCAGGAGCTGCTCTGCGCTCACGAGGAGGAGATCAACGTGCTGAGTCTGTCCAGCACGGGCGCCTTGCTAGCGTCGGCCCAAGTGCCGCCTCACTCTGGCCGAGCAGATCGAGGTGGCGCGTTCATCGTGATCTGGGACCTCTCTTCGGGTCGTGAACGCTACCTTCTCGAGGGCTTCTTCCGTCCCGTGGTGCAGATGGCCTTTTCACCTGACGACCACTTTCTCGCTGCGTCTTCGGAAGACTGTCGTATCATTCTCTGGGATATGCGGGTGAGTTTGTCCCCCATTTGTGTCTAACTCCAGAGATGCCAAGCTAACCTTTTGGCGTTGTGGCTGTGTGTTCCTCCCTGGTCAGACGTCCGAAGTTGTACTCACGAAAGCGTTTCCGACGCCAATCACGATCCTCAACTGGGGCAACATGGACGAAAAGTGTCGTCGACCAAAGTATTCCCTCACCTTTGCCCATTCCAGCCAACTGCTGTGTGGTGAGCTAGCGTACGACATCACGGGCATGCAGTACCGGCTTGAGGTCTCCACTTTTTCGATGCCCAACGTCGGCATTGCACGTACTTATCTCTGTGCAGCAATTACGCAGTCGCGGACGGACGTGCTGGCGGGAACTGCAGCCGGAGAACTCGTCGTGTTTAACACCGAGTCAATGGTGTACCGCAACGCAGTGCCAGTCGTGAGAAATGGAGTCCATAGCGTCGCTGCGTGCGGAGATACCGGCTATGTCTACGTTGGAGCGGGTGACGGCGTCCTTAAGAAACTCGTAGGACGCGACTCGGACTGGAACCTCGTGGGCCAAGTGCAGCTTGTCGGTGGCATCACGAGCATCTCGATCGGTCCTGGTGGCGCTCAACTCTTTGCCGGAACTTCTGCAGGCAAAATGTACCACATCGTGGCCAATACGCTCGTGACTTCGGAGCTAGCAAGCAGCCACCTGGGGTCTGTCACCTGCTGCGCCTTTGGCGATTCCTGCGACGAGTTTGTGACCATTTCGGTAGATGGCAGCGTGCGTGTGTGGGATCTCTCCACGTACCATCTCAAGTGCATGGCAACGGAGGCTGCTGCTGGACTCTGCATCACGATAACCACGAACTCAGCGCGCAACGGACTTGTGGTCTCCGGCTGGGCCGATGGCTGGCTACGGGCGTACGATGCTGCCACCGCTCAGCCGAAATGGCACATCGCAACGGCGCATCGAGGAGAGGTGACTGCAGTGGCTTGCAGTTCCCACTACGTGGTGAGCGGCTCAAGTGACGGAGGAGTTAGTATCTGGTCATTCGCCACGCGAGAGCTGGTCCTTCAGTTCCACGAGCACAAACGGGCCGTCGCGGGTGTGCTTGTCGACCTCAAGTTGCCTCATCGTGTGCACTCGTGCGGCCTGGACAAGGCGCTCTTCATCTACGACCTCCAAGGAGCTCGACGCATTGTGGCCCAGCAAGTTCGTGAGGGTGCTTTCCACGGGATGAGCCAGAGAGTTGACAGCGAGACGGAGATCGTGACGGCCGGCGCCGACGGGAGACTCCTCTTCTGGGACTGCGACGAGCCCGAGCCCGTCCAGCAGATGATGGACCCGAGCAGATTGAAAGTCACGTGCGTTTGCGTGTCGCCCTCGGGCCAGTTCCTCGCGACGTGTGGCGTGGACTGCGAAGTCAAACTCTTCCATATCGGGTCATCCGCGCTTCTTGCTTCGTCCCGCGGTCACTCGAACACTGTCAACGCTCTGGCCTGGAGTCCTGACGAGCGCCAACTCGTGTCTGTCGGCTCGGACTCGTGCATCTGCGTCTGGAACTTGTACCAAGAGTGAATACACATCGCCGTAGACTCGTCGACTGCTTGAACAACGAATGTCTATTGACGTCTTACCACCTCTGCTCAGCCAGCTCACTCGCCTCGAGATGGCGCCTCGAACTGCTTTACGGGGGCTTTCCGAAGGTTCCCTGTTAGCCGGTCACGAGTGGCTGCATCCACCTCAACGTAGCGCAAGAACTGCATGGCGAAGGAGGCTTCACCCTGCGTCTTCGAGCGCAGCAACGTCGCGTAGCCCACCATATGAGCCAGCGGCACGTTCGCGTGGACAATGGAGCGCCCCTGGTTGGCAGCGGAGCCCCCGCCTTCCCCACCCAAAGCAGCGCCCACTTCCTGGATGTGAGCTCGTCTCTGCGAGCTCAAGTCGGCAAGGACATCGCCGACGCATCGGTCCGGCGAACGCACTTCGAGCTTCATCATCGGCTCGAGGACAACAGGCGCAGCTTCTCTGAGCGCTTCCTTGAGTGCAAGCGCTGCCGCCGCACGGAACGAAGCTGCACTCGAGTCGTTGTCCCATTCGCAGTCAGCTTCATCCACAGTGACCTTCACGTAGGCAACACGGTTTGTTGTCAGCACCCCGCGACTCAAGCCAGCGCGAAGACCCTCTTCAATGGCGAGAGCGAAGGCGTGAGGCATCTTCTTGGCGCCTTGGTTCTTCCAGTGCACCACGTTGCTGTTGGTCTCATCAGCTTCTTCTTCGTCCTCTTCTTGACTGTCTTCTTGGCGCTCAAGCAACGGGTCTACGCTGACCGTCACCTTGGCGAAGTGGCGGTCAGTGCCTAGCAGGACATCGTGCGTGTATGGCACCTCCACCGAGTTCGTGATGCTCTCCAGATACGCCACACGCATGGCTCCGATCGAGGGCTCCAGTTTATAGTCACGGCGCAGTCGCTCCTTGATGATATCCAAGTGAAGCTCGCCCATTCCAGACATCAGCGTTTGGCCTGTCTCGTCGTCCACAGTGACGACAAAGCTCGGATCTTCACGCTGCAGGTTCTCCAGTGCCGAGTCCAGATCTTTCTGCTTGGCCGACGACTCGGACTCAATCGAGCACGTGAACACAGGCTTCGGGATCTGCACACCAGGCAGCACCATTTGGTGGGCCGCGTCCTTCGCACTCACAAGTGTATCGCCCGTGTACGTGTGCTTCAAGCCCACAGCAGCTCCGATGTGACAGGCTGAGATGCTCTCCACAGCCTCCTGGTCGTCCGCGGACACGTGCATGAGTCTAGTCAACCGCTCCTTCGTCCCGCCGCGAGAGGCGTTTACTAACTGCGACTTGGCGTTGAGCACGCCGGAATACACACGGAAGAACACCACGAGACCGCGCTGACGGTCGTGCTGGACCTTGAACGCCAGAGCACACAGCGGCTCACTCGACGACGCCGTCAGTTGGACCACTTGATTCTCCGAGCCATGGCCACGCCCGCGAGTCTTCTTGCCGTTCACGACCGTGTGCGCTTCAAAGGGAGACAAGTCCAGAGGCGACGGCAAGTAGTCCACCACAGCATCCAGCAACGGCTGCACGCCCTTGTTCTTCAGCGCGCTGCCGCACAGCGTAACCACCGCTTGCGACGCCATGCCACGTTGCACTGTAATACGACGCAGCGCCGCCTTCAGAGTCTCATTGCTGATCTCCTCCTCCATCAGGAAAAGTTCGCCGAGCTCGTCATCGAAGTTCGACGCCCGTTCAATGAGCGTCTGTCTGCCTTCGACCACCTTCTCATACAGCTCCGCCATCTGGCCTCCTGCCGACGGCAGCAGCGGCAGACGCTGCATCTGCTCGCCGTCTTTATCCACCCACTTGACGAGCTGCATGTCCACAAGGTCCAGTAGCCCTTGAAACTCGGCCTCCTCGCCAAAGGGCAGCTGTACACAGAGCGTCTGCACTCCAAATCTCGCCTCAATCGACTCGCAGGACCTGACAAAGCTGGCCCCCTCCCTGTCCAGCTTGTTCACGAAGGCGATACGCGGCACTTTGTACCTGTCAGCCTGCTCCCAGACGGTCTCCGTCTGAGCCTCCACACCGGCCACACCATCCAGCACAGCCACAGCTCCGTCCAGTACACGGACAGCTCTCTCCACCTCGATGGTAAAGTCCACGTGGCCCGGCGTGTCAATGAGATTGACATGGTGCTCCTTCCACGGGAAGCTGATGGCCGCGGCGCCAATAGTGATACCACGCTCGCGCTCCTGCGGCATAAAGTCCATGGTAGCGTCACCGTCGTGCACCTCGCCCATCCTACGAATCGCTCCGGAGTAAAACAGCATCCGCTCGGTCGTGGTGGTCTTGCCAGCGTCGATATGCGCCAGGATGCCGATGTTGCGCATGTTGCGGACGCTCTCGGCGTCCTCCTGGCTCGAATTCGGGGCTGTTGGTGACGCGGAAGAGCTACATCGAAGTGCAAAACGCTGGCGAAGTAGAGAATATTCTGATAGTAGCGAGCTAATGCGCCGCGGAGCCGCTAGCTGCGCGGACGCGCGACGCGCATGAGTTCGCCATTGACGCAGCATTTTCGACGTGTGGCTGGGGTGGCAATCCCGTGTGATTGGCTTATAATGGCGTGTAACCTTAGGTTACTAACCTAACCTATGCTATAGCATAGTTTCAAAACGTTTTGATTGGCTGATAAAGTTGAAGTTGTCCGTTATGGCTGCTGTCGATGGTCGTCATGGTATGGCTCGAGGCTCAAGCGCATGGTGGTCTATGCTGTATCCGCATTGTGAAGGGCTGCTCACTGGTAGCGCGGCAGAGTGTCGACGGGGGCGAAGGAGCACGCGCCGGGCTGAAAACTCTTGATGTGCGCAGCCATCTGCGCCGTCGCGAAGCACGGACAGCACGTCACGGACGCGCAGTCCTTCGCATCCGAGCCGGGGATCTGGAACTGACCGCGGATACGGTTGCGTAGCAACCAGAGGCTGGCGGCGAAGGTGGCGTGGGTAAGTACAGCGACGGTCACGAACAGCGCGTTTATCGCTGGCCGCACCTCCACAATGCGGTGTGCGTGAAAGTAGTGGACACTCTCGTCGTGGCCATAGATCGCCACGGAGACGAACTGCTGGATCGTGAACGCCGTCATAGAAAATTCCAGCGTGCACAGCAGCATGAAGATAAGCAACGCCGTATTGAACGGCACCATGCCCAAGCGATTGGTGATCTGCGCGACCGACACACAAGGGCAGAATGTCGCCATGAGCGTGTTCGGCACGAGGTAATCGAAGCACGCGAAGAGGTCCGTGGTCCAGTAACCAGTGGCGATGCCTGCAGTGATATCGTCGTCAATCCGCTTGTATTCGCTGGGGCCGTCGCCTTCAGGCGTACAGGGTACAACCACCTCGGGGCTCAACGTGTCGTCCAGCTGAATGGCGTACGGCACGCGCGGGGTATCCATCGGGGACGCGACGACAAGGGCCTCGGACATGGTGAGTTGATGCGGTGAAGCTGGGATCGGGGCAAAATACAGAATGGCCGAACATACGCTGTCGGGTGGTCACGTCTAGCAAGCAAACGTCGGAGAAGGCACGAGGCGCCCACGGCCTCGCGCTATCCCATGCAGTGGCAGAGCGATGATCCCTTGGTTGCAGCATCTCATCTCACGACGAGACTTACGGTCTCCTGCCTGATGATCCATGGACAGTTTCCGTCGGTCCAGTTGCTTGAAACGCATGGGCAAGCTTTCAAGCGTGCAGGTCGAACATCGACAAGCTACTCGGTTTTCCAAGCATGCATCTTCGCACAGACTCTGGGACGCGGGCCAGATGCAGCGAGCGACTCTCTCTGGGCGACACACAGACAGCGTTCACGGGGCTGGGCTGCAAATGATGACGCTGTATGGTTTCACGGCTCCAGAAGCGAGATGCGGGAGGAAGCACGTCCCAGGAAGTGTACAAGCCATCGTCGCAAAAGCGCGTCAAGAGCAATTACATGGTTAACTATCTGCTCTCAACTACGCCGCTCTCAAGGATTCGGAAGGAGCTGCTCCCGGCATCGAGCTCTGCCTGACAACCGAGTGAAATGGTTGCTATGGCCAACATCCACGCCGTAGAGAATCGAGGAAGCTTGTGTCGCGCGTGTGTTGGCCGGATAAGCCGGTGGAGTTCCTTGACAAAAAAAAAAAAAAAAACTTGTGTTTCGGAGTAGGCGAAGGCTCGACCGACCACGAGCCCAGGGATTTTGCTCGACGTGCCATCCGCTCGAAGCCATCCCAAAGCCACATTGACGTCCAGGAGAGCCATTCCCAGTAGCAGAATGGCATCCTGCAGAACATAGCGTGCAATTCAATAAATATTTGACTTTCCACTAAAAATACTTATTATTGGATGGTTCATTTCCCAATACAATTTGATATTGTGCCCAATATTTACAATAAATAT
>KV733707.1:4397-14648 GCA_000500225.2 Phytophthora pinifolia
CCATAATTTCACCCCCTCCCTCCAACATGGGCTAGATGTTCCGAAGATCTTTCAGTGGGTGCTTTCTGGGAAAGGGCTTGATAGGGAAGGCAAAGGCTGGGAGGGAACACAACTCAATTTCCTGTGTCGGCCGCAGCAAGAAGTTTCCTGTGTCGGAAGCTCTCGGGGGCGAACATGGAGGAGGCACCGACAGCATGGCCGAACTTGTTTTGCCTGATGAAGTTAGTGCGCGAGACCCAATGCGAGATGGAGGTGGTCAAGCCAGTGCTCGAGGAGCTGGAGGTGATGCGGCTGTGCCGCAGCTTTGGGATGATGTCGTCGATCAACCCCAAGGACTTCGACTTCGACATCTTGCGCGCGCGTGAATTTGACGACGACTTTGTTCGCTTCCTTCGCTTCGAGCTGTTTGAGAACGCTTGCCCCGGGGACGTGCGGTTGAAGGGCTTGTTTGGCAAGCAAGCACAAGTTTCACACGCCTTGCTGGACATGAAAGCGTGCTCTACGGAGGCCGCTGCATCGCTCTCTACAGTCAAAGAGGGGGTTTACTGTGTGAAGATCGATGCCGAAAGCGCCGAGGCTGAAGGCAGAGATGCTGCTTTGGTGGTCTTTTCCTGGATCCGTGACGAGCTGTTTGAGCCTCGCAGACTTCGTGACACGCCAGCGTTTGTGCTGCGCTTTCTTACTGGTTTGACGCCAGATATTATCTGCTGCACTTCGTCGTCCGACTTGGAGAAGCTGAAGGTTCTCATGGTGGACTCCAACGAGGAGGACGACGATGAATTGTCTTCCTACTCGGTGTCGTTCCATATCGAGAAGCAAGAAGACCAGCCGGATGGCACCGAGTGTGTGGCAATGCATTGCGTTGATTTGGAGCCACTTCTGGGAGCTTTTACCAGCATTAGCTTGCTGAAGGGCAGTTATCCCGCAGTTGCTGTTACAAGAACGATGAGTTCGGTGAGTCGCATGGAGAATTTCCAGCGCACGTTCCGTTCAAACATGCAGGTATCCTTTCCGGCGTGGCTCAAGGCTCAATCTCAAGAGTTCCGGATTGATTTGAGCCCAACAATTTCCCGATCAAAAAAGCTCTGCGAAAACATCTTGAGAGAGTTCGACATGTGGCCCGAGGAAGAAGTCAATGCCGCCCGAGACGCTCACGAGAAGAAGCTCCAGGAAGAGTTCGATGCAGCAGCTGAGCAATTGAAAGTCGAGCTTGAAAAGCAAAGAGCGATGCTCGAGAGCGTTTCGGACGAGCTCTTTCAGCTCGACGACGTAGATTCAAAAGCCGGGGCCGACACACCTTCGCAGAAAGCTTTTACCGTCTACGAGGGATTTCAGGAGTGGCTCATGTCGGTGTACTCTTGGAAGATTGATCGCAAGTTTCGATCGATCTTGGATACCCCTACGCGCTTACAAGAAGTCAACAAAGCTCTTTTTGGGCTCTACTCGTGCGGCCTTGAAGGTGAGCTTAGCAAGATGTTGGGGATGTGCGCAACGACCTCAAAGGCAGAGCTCTTGAAGTGCATTAATAAGCACAAAGGAGGATCCAAGAAGGATCAATCGCTGGAATCGAGAGTCGAGGGTGATGAAAGCAAGCCGACGTGGGGAGACTTCGTGGCGAAGCTAGCTGAACCTTTGGCTAAGCTGCACACGAAATGGTGGATTGCTGTGCAAAGTGGGCTAGCAGCAGCCAAAGATGCGGCTCTTGAAGACCTGAAAAAGAAACGACAACATGCCAAGACTGCTTGGTATGAGAACGAGAGCGTGGTAGAAAGCAAGTTTGACGAGTTGCGCGATCATTTGAATTCCAGGGACGGGCTGTTGATGACTGTGACGGCACACACGCGCGGGCGAGGAGTTGTGCATTGCGAAGGATCAAAGGAAGTGCATGCGCTTCCCACTGCCTACCAAGATGTTGTGAAGATCGACATGCGTGGAGGAAAGGAAGTTCTGGGTCGGCTTCAGCTAGAACCGGACGTGAACAATGTGGCGATGTTTACCGTGAAGGTGCGATCCGCTGTGCAAATTTGTACAGGCAAAGAACGGATGTGCGCGAAGTTTATTTACTTTCCGCAAACAGCTGACCCCCGTCGGCCTGCGCGAGCTCATAGCAGGGTCATCCGGACGCTTGGGAAGTTCGCTTCGGTTTGTGATTTCGATGCCCGGAATCGAATTATTTCATTCCTCTGCAAGGAATCGGTGGGCGTGTACAAGTTTGATGAAACATTCAAGGAGATGGTGCTGATGAAAAGCATAGATTTAGGTCTGCGGTCGACGCTTACCGAGCTGCCATTTACGGACGTTCTGCTGGTTGACAGCTCGGTATATGTCACCGACTCTAGCGGAATTTCGCAAGCAATCGACATCCACAACGACCAGACATCGAATGCCGTGAGTGTCCACAGTGGGGCTGGGCTGGATGCCACTTGCAGTAGGCTGGTGGAACTGGCTGATAACCTTGCTGTGGGGATCGTGTCGTGTGTGTCGACCGACGATGGGGCCTTCCAGGCCGAACTCGAGTGCATTTCTCGCGACGACCATCGTCATCTGCCACTTTTGCCTCTTGGCGTGACATTTCTGACGGATCGAGTTAGTGCCCAATGCGTCGGTGACAAAGTGCTCGTGCTGGATCCACTGGCACACAAGGTTTACGCGTTCACTATCCACGTGACTGTGCGTAGTGATTCTTACCGGATCCGGCAGTCTGACTCGAAAGCTGCTGGAGCTGAAGCGAGCAACGCCGACTGCCCCCGGAAGCAGCATTGGCTGTACACATTTTACCACGTATTCGAAAAATTTCCAGTGCGCGGTCTGCTGGAATCGTCCTCTCCGGCGTCTGTGACGGTTGTTATCGCGTGCCCCGAGGTCGAAGAGCCTCGTGCCGCTCTTGAAAATTGCCACGACTTCCTGTCGCTGGTGATGAGCGACCTGATGGCTCTGAATAAGCCATTGCACGGGCTTGACCTGACCAAAGATCTCTCCGTGCAGCGTTCTCTATGTGGGCTGACGATGCGGTTGAAGCCACTGAAGCTCTTCTTCCAGACACTGATCACGTTCTTGCCGATTCAGATCTGTCGCGCCGAGGGAAATGCCCTAACTGTGCTGTATGATGGCATGGATCAGTCTCTTGTCGAGGAGGACGCTGAAATCGAGACGTGGGGTGCGGAAGACATCGCCGAGTCGATTCGGTTTGGTCTCCTGTCTGCACTTTTGCGAGCGTGGCGAGGCCGGTGCGTCGTGATCACGTCGATGGGCAAACAATCGACTGGAAAAAGTTACTTCCTTAACCACCTGACCGGTTCATCGTTCGCTATCGCTGGAAACCGCTGTACTGATGGAGCCTGGATGACCCTGCGCATCATGGAAGACACGTTGCTTGTCGTTCTGGATTTCGAAGGTCTCGGTTCTTTCGAGCGGACGGATCAAGAGGACGTGTTTCTGTCGGTTCTGAATGCTTCGTTGTCGATGTTCACGATCTTCCGATGCGAAATGCGACTCGATAAAGACATCGACGGGTTGTTCACCAAGTTCCAGAAGGGGGTTAACCTTCTCAAGAACGACGATCGCCTCTTCCGAGGCGCTTTGTACATGAGCGTGAAAGATGTCAACCCGAATGATCGCCACGGTGTTCTCTCGGAGTTCCAGCGCAAGTTCCAGAAGCTGCTGACCTCCAATCGCGAGCAGAACTTTCTCACGGAAATGTACTCGGGTAAATTGGGGATCAATTGCTCGCCACCGTTGGGGACGCTTGGGTACTATGAGTCGCTGCGCCACGCTCGACAACTAATTGAGAAACTGGCTCATGATCCCGACTCATCGCGGACTTTCAAGAGCGGAAGCTCGTTCCACGACTGCATCCGGCTCGTCCTGGCCAAGATCTCGATTCTGGATTGGACTGCTGTCGACGAGAGCAGTCAGCGACTGGAGATGAACGAACTGCAACGAAAAATGCCCGGGGCTCTCCGCACAGGATGCCTGATCCCCGTGGATGCTCAGACGAAGGAGTCGAACGTACCACAAAGTCTCAAGGACCCTCTGCTGCACCATGAGAGCAACAAGAGTATGCTGAGTTTAGAGCAGATCAGCCGAGACTATCCGGGGCTTGCGGAGGACTGGGCAACGGTTAACCAAGAGATCTCCCTGGATGGAATGGAGGACGACGAAATTGACTTCGGCCCTTCAGTCTGCGTCCACGCCAGCGTCGACACGGGCGCAGCCTATCTCACACTTCAGAGCTTGTTCCAGAGATATCTGGCGCTAACGGCAAAGGGCCCGCTCGAGAAGATTATGGATCGAGACTACGCGAACTTCGACGCTATGCTGTCGTTTCTGGTTCGCCGTCGCAAGGTGAAAGTGATTTTGTGGATGAAGCAGTTCTTGGGAACTGAACGGTTCATCGACGAGTGGGAAAAGATGGAGCAGATCCACATCCTTCCGTTTGAGACGCTGATGAAGCGATGTCTGCACGGATGCTCCAAATGTCAGCTCCAGTGCATGCGTCCGTCGTGCCACTCGTTTGACAAAGAGCACGATTGCGGAATGAGTCACGTATGCCGCGGTCTTTGCGGGTACTGCATGCAAGTCTTCAAGCCTGGGAAGGGGAAGGAGATGCCCCGTTGCGCTGGCAAAGCTGGCCACGAAGGAAAATGCGACTGCGCGAAAGGAGACCATACATGTGGAGCCGAGTGCAGCCTTGCGGAAGCATCCAACTGCGGAGGGCTTTGCGTCTTGATTGGAGGCCATGATGGAGACCACCGTTGCTCGGTGAAGCAGCACACGTGCGGTGCTGCGTGTTGTGCGACCAGCTGCGGTGGGAAGTGCATTTTAAACACGGAGCATCCCCACACTGTCCACAAGTGCGCTGGAATGCAGTGCAACCATGCGTGTGAAATGGACAACTGCAAGGAGCGATGCAGTGCCTCGAACCATTTTCACGACCAGCCAGGACTGTGGGCGAAGTTCGCGGAGGAGAATGGGCACGCGTCTGGCATGTCGGCAGCTATGACGTCGAGTGGAGGGATACTTCACTTGTGCAGCATGCGCCACGCATGTAACGCGACCTGTGAAGCGGAAGGAATCTGCGGCAAAACGGTCCAGGTCTCCACGAGCAAGTTTGCCGGGTCGTGCGATACCTTCAATTTCGAGCTGAAGCAAATGGTTGGAGTCCGCAACAAGTGTGGCGTTGTCCTTCAACCAGGGAAGACCAACCACGACGGTGTCGGCCACTCGTGTACGAAGTTGCTGCCGAATGGCACCCAGACTGCTCACTGGTGCGGGGTGAGGTGCACGGCTTGTGAGTACTACTGCGACAAGCCTGTCGGCCACGAAGGGGAGCACTCGGCTGCGCACGGGAATATGCGCAACATGCACTTCGTTGCTCAGGAGCAGGACGTGATCACGTGGGAGGATCGAAAGTACGCGGCGGGGGAGAAGGGGGTTGCTGAAATGTGCAACATGTACTGTTCTTCGGCAGGTCGAGGCCACGTTCACTTCTTGAGGTGCGACAAGGAGAACGCTCTCGCTTGTGTGTACACTGGCTTGCAAGATCAGCGTCGCCACTGCAAGAGCGAGCTGAATCCACCCCCGGGGCATGAGGTGGATGAAGTTCTTCATGCAAAGTACTGGAAGACGATCGGATGGGAGGATCCTTGCCGGTCGGCGTCGGAACGTGCCACTTTCGCCAAGTGCCCCTACATGTGCGACGCACCGGAACACAGTGGTGAGGGCAAGTCCCCGTCATTCTGCGACCTGGAGGCGTGGCATCTCCCCGCCGCTAAACCGCTCGCTGCTGAGGATAAGAGGTTTTCCTATGTGAGTGGCCACCGCTTTGCTTGCTCCCACGCCTCGTCGACGGGTAAAGTGCACCACGTTTTCGTGTTGGATTGCTCGGGGTCAATGAGAGGAGAGCCGTGGAATATGTTGATTTGTGGCGTTCATGGATACCTGCGAAGTCGGTTGGCGAGTGGTGCGACACAGGATATCGTGTCGGCGGTCACCTTCGGAGATCGAGGCATCATCGAGTACGAGGCTGTGCCGATCCGCTCGGCGACAGGAAGACGCATCGAGTTTCATGGAGGAGGCACGTTCTATTCCAACGGACTGAGCCAGGCGAACGCCATCTTCTCGCGGACTGACATGAGTGTGTACAAGCCGGTGATGATCTTCTTTACGGACGGCCGCCCGGCGGATCGCAAGAAGGGCCCGAAGATGGCGACGGACGTTATGAATCGCTACGCAAAGTTCGGGCTGCAGTCGTTCGTGGTGGGATACGGGCGAACGAGCGACACGGGGGTGGCCGGTCTCGCGGAAAAGCTCGATGGATCGGTGCACGAAGCGCTCACGACCGCGGAACTGGGCGAAACGTTCCGCTCGATCTCGGTGTCACTTGGCGCTCGCGCCGGTCTCATCCACAGCACGGCAGCTGCTTAAGGCGGTAAGCGGTGGGGTTGGTGAGGTTTGGCGCTCTACATGTTGTACGCAGTCGATCTGGTACTGAGCAGACGACTTGCAAGGCTGGGGAAAGCTACGAAGGAGAAATCGGTTGTGAAACTCGGATAAGTAACCTGGCAATACGTTGAAGTTTTTCAGTCTGTTTTGTTGTGGCAAGCTTGTCAGTCGCCAACTTGAAAGTGCTCTTAAAACCTCCATCATTTTATATTTAGCACGTATCCTTTATGAATTAATATCCGCATTCCCCGCCAAAAATCTTCACTCTCAACTCCACGCTCTTCATATCACAATGCTGTGGGTGGACAAGTATCGCCCGACGTCGCTCTCGGAGCTGGACTTCCACCCAGAGGTGACCAAGCGGCTGACCAACCTGTCGCAGTCTTCAGACCTGCCGCACCTGCTGGTGTACGGGCCCTCGGGCGCCGGCAAGAAGACTCGCATCATGGCTCTCCTGCGCGCGCTGTACGGCGACGGCGCGCTCAAGGTCCGACTGGAGCACAAGTCGTTCAAGGCGCCTAACCGCAGCACCAAAGTGGAAATCACAACAGTGGCAAGCAATTTCCACATCGAAATGAACCCATCGGATGTCGGCAACAGTGACCGTCTCGTGGTTCAAGAAGTGCTAAAGGAGATCGCCCAGTATCATCTGGCCGACGCCAATGCGCAGCGGCCGTTCAAGGTGGTGCTGCTCATGGAGGTAGACCGGCTCAGCAAGGGAGCGCAGCACGCACTGCGTCGCACGATGGAGAAGTACACGGCCACGTGCCGCCTCGTGCTGTGCTGCAACAACCCCAGCAAGGTCATCGACCCGCTGCGCAGTCGTTGCTTAGGTGTTCGTGTGGGCGCCCCAAGCACGGACGAGGTGTGCAGAGTGTTGCAAGGCGTATGTAGCAAGGAAGGACTGGACTACTGCGCGCCACTGGGAGAGGAGATCGCACTTAAGAGCGAGCGCAACTTGCGACGCGCGCTGCTCATGCTTGAGACCTGCCGCGTGCAAAAGTAAGGAAGGGATATGGAGGACTTGATATGGTGAAGGACGAGGCTGACGGTGTGTTGTGTTGTAGCTACCCGTTCTCGGCTCACCAGCAGATCCAACTGCCGGCGTGGGAGGAATACATCTGCAGTCTGGCCAAGGTGGTGCTGCAGGAGCAGTCG
The DNA here is from genome assembly GCA_000500225.2 of Phytophthora pinifolia. Classification (NCBI taxonomy): domain Eukaryota; phylum Oomycota; class Peronosporomycetes; order Peronosporales; family Peronosporaceae; genus Phytophthora; species Phytophthora pinifolia. The sequence continues at coordinate 12,000 of KV733707.1, forward strand.
CCCGCGGGGTACGTCAGCTTACCGGTCATTGCTGAGGTTATTGAGGTGCTAATGTGCTGTGCTCGCTGTAGTCTGTTGAAGGCGCGCGAGATGATCTACGAGCTCATCTCCAACTGCGTGCCGTCCGAGGTGATCCTCAAGGTGCTGTGTCGCGAGCTCATGAGCCGCCTGGACGACGACCTCAAGCACGAGCTGGTGCAGTGGGCCGCGTACTACGAGCACCGCATGCAGCGCGGCTCCAAGGACATTTTCCACTTCGAGGCCTTCCTGGCCAAGTTCATGACGCTCTACAAGAAGTTCCTACTCGACCTGTACATGTAGCGAGCACCAAACCAACTGCAAGGCGAAACGAAAAATTGCCATTTTCCTCCCTTCGTTTCTTGTCGTCCCGTTATGCACGTCACTCCTTGATTTGCCACTGGCAAAATCGCTGGCAAATTGCCAGTCACCATGTGGAAGGTGGTCGTCTTGACACGCTTCGAGGCGCTGCAGACCTGTCTAACCAGCGCCGAGCGCGAGGACTTCAAGCGTGCGCTCTTCGGGCTGCAAGGAGCGGCCAACGTCAACGCCGAGACAAGCCAGCAAGAGCCAAATAGCAGCCACGAGACCGAGACATCGGCGGGTGGCTCGGCGCATTTGGAGCGGTCGGTAGCGGAGACCGTCGACCTTTTTGGTGGATGACGGCCTCCTAACAGTTGCTGGTACTGCAGGTGGAAGAAGTGGAAGCTGCAAGACGCACAGATCGACAAACTCACGGCCACAGCCGGCACAGACGCGGACGACGCGCTCAAGTTGTTGGGGGACAGTGTGGCCGACCTGCGCTTCTTCGCTCGAGGCAAGCGCGGCGTGCTGTACGCCGGTGAGCTGAAGCTAAACGGCAAGCCGGTGGTGGCGAAACTGGCGGCGGACGCGACGTCCGCCGGCTCCGTTACGCTGGAGGCGGGCTGGCTGCGCGTGATGAACCGCATGGGCCTCGGCGCGAGGCTCGTGGACGCGGGCAATGGCTGGTTCCTGTGCGAGCGGCTCGAGGGCAAGAACGTGGTGGAGTTCCTGGATCAAGAAGACGCGGTGGCCACACCCGCCAACGCCAAGTGGGTCGTGCGCGAGATGCTGTGCCAGTGCTTCGCGCTCGACCTCATGGGGGTCAACAAGGAAGAGATGACGCACCCGCACCGCCACATTATCGTGCACCGCTCCGCGCAGCGCTGGCGATGCACCTTCGTGGACTTTGAGAAGTGCACGTCCACCAAGAAACCCAAGAACGTCACACAGCTTTGCCAGGAAAGAAATCAGCCCCCCTCCGTCACTAAGCTCTCACGACCTGACCTCTCTCTTCTTGTGTCTCACAGTTTCTGAGCTCTCCGCGGATGGTTGCACTGCTGGCCGCCAAGCGCGTCAAAGTGGACGTCCCCACGCTACGGCAGTGCACCAAGCGCTACAAGCAGAACCTCTCGACGCAGACGTTCGGCGACATCACGCGCGTCTTCGGTCTCTAGTATATACGTAGCTATAATAAAACTACCTTCCCCTTCATTATTAGATTCGCCAGCCGTGCACTTATCAGATTTGCCAACCCTGACGCACCCATGGCCCGCAATATTAATACTCGCCACTGGCGCCGCTTCCTGCAGGACCTGCTGGCCGACGTCGAGGCTCCCAACAACATCGAGACGTACGACGGTGTGTGCGTCTGCAGCCTCTCAGGACGCGTCGAGTACAGCTCCGGCTGCTTCACAGAGTCAGATCCTCTGCAGCTGCTGGCCATCTTCGACCAGCTGACGCTCCAGGCCCTGCAGGAGGAGCGGGCCTTTCACGACCCAAACTACAAGCCCACACAGAGCCTGACGCCGGCGCTGCGGCTAGACGGCTGCGTGTTCCACGTCGTGTCCGCGTCCTTCTCCAGCGTCTGCGCCGTGTCAAGCGGCCAAACGCGCGGTCTAGTGGCGCAGAAACTTCCGTTCGGCGTGCTGCTAACGGTCTTCTCGACGCCGCAGCGGCTCGAGCGTGTCTTCGCTCACTTGGAGCGTGCGTGTGCAGCCCTGCGCCGCTGAGCCATTCTTGGCCAATCATAGGGGGGATACCGTAGTGAATCATGTACTTCTGCGCCGCCTGCAAGGTGTACGTCAAGGACTCGAGCGTGGCCGAGCATGACCAGACCACGGCCCACATGCTGTCCAGCTCCAGGGGCGTCTCGGTGAAGAAAGGTACGAGGTGCGGATCTCCTCGCTCAGTTCATGTCTGACGCTCTGTTGCGCTGTAGTTTGGCTACCAGAGACGAACCGCGGCTACGCGATGCTCAAGTCCATGGGTTGGCAGGAGAGCGGCGGGCTGGGGCCTGCCGGGGACGGCAAGGTGACCCCCGTGGCGACGGTCTTCAAGACGGACAGGGCCGGCGTCGGTGCGCAGGCCACGGCCAAGCAGGCCCGCGTCACGCACTTCCCACCCCATGACGAGCAGCAAGCCAAGAAGGCAGCAGATGGACGCAGCGAGGCCCAACGCATGCAGGACCGACTCGGTCGCAAAAGGAAGCAGGGGCAACAGCCAGAAGGACTCACGAAGGCCCAGAGGAAGGTACAGAAGCAGAGAGAGCAGAGGCGAGACCGCGCCATTGGCAACGAGCTGTACTCGAAAGGCCTAGAAGGGTACGAG